>WBMZ01020028.1:0-11318 GCA_013400975.1 Atrichornis clamosus | reverse complement strand
GTCTTTTAAACTAAGACACACTCCTAGCACTATTTCTATGGCTCTTGTGTTAAATTGGAACACAAATTCTATGCACCAATTATTAAAAATAAATCTTTAAAAATAAGGATGCTAACCCTTTGTTAAAGTACCCCCTTCTAATCAAGGCTGGTTTAAGATTGTTAGCTGTTTCAAACAGCATGGTTTCTACTTACCTTTGACTCAGAATATTTCCTTTTGGATTACAAGAGCTAGAAATTAACTTCTCTTCCAGAAAAAAAACTTCATGGAATAATATGGTTGAAGAAAAATTCTGTTGGTTCAATTTTCTGATCTGGAGATTGAAACAAGCAATCTGAAAAAAATGACATTCAGTTTTGTACTTATGACAGTCATGTAAACTTTTTCTTAATTTAACATCTCTGTTCAAATACTTTAACAGATACTTTTCTCTAATGATTTATATCTCTTAGAAACAGATGGATTTCAAATTGTTTTGAAATAGAAGATTTGTATAAATTTGAAGGGTCAGTAAAAGGGACACCACCTTACCTCTAAATATTTCATAAAATAGTAATATTTAAATTATATACATCTATATATACTCATGGTCTATAGTCATAACATAAATACTAAAAACTGGAGTTGACAAGGAAAGCTCCATTTTGAAGTATAACAAACTGGTTTTCACAGAATTCCTTTGCCAATTGTTTTGCTCAGAAAACACATTTCGGTGCAAGATTACATGATCACACCCAATTTCTTGAACTCTGTATACAGCAGATATCAGACATTATGAGGAATAATAATTCTGCTTTTAAGAAAGAGTATTCAGTTTAGGACTGGAGTACAGGGTTGTTCTTTCTGCAAGTGCGCCCACAGAACACTTATTTCTTAATAAGAAAATAACTTTCTACTGTAAGGCAAAACCTCTCATTTAGCTAGCATTCAATTAAAAATACAATATCCAAGGAAGTAAAAAAAAGGTGTCTCCTTAGCTTACACTAATGAAACACTTTCAGCCATTAAAGTGCAGCACTTTCAAGGTTTCATGCTCACATAATTTTTACATTTTGTTCATCTTTCTTGTGCTCACAGGAGTTCAACTAAATATGATCAAACACATGATGGTACAAAGGGTGTGCTTTGTAAAGCAACAACATCCCGATAGGAAAAAAACCCCACCCAAATGTTAGGTATAGTATTTATGTTTACATCTGCTCACAAGAGCACTCTCAAGCTCACTCTGATTTGTAAAGCATGTAAAATATGTTGCTATAATATCAATCCCTGTTTTAGTCACTTGTTTGCCAATTCTACTGAATGCATGGTAAAAGCTAGCATGGGTGCTCATCTCAATAAAAACTACATATCTTTCTTCTAAGGTCACAAATCTGTTTCTTAACACTGATCTGATTTACTATGCTTCTGCTTGCTGAAGACGCACAAGTGTTGCTAAACATATAAAGTTGTAGAACTTAGAAAGCTGTGTAGCAGTTCAGTGGTTTACTGATTTAGAAAGGAAAAATCACTTGAAGTATCTAGGTTTCAAGAAACTGTGCATTTTGTCATCCTGAACATATATGCCTTTATGCTCCAGATGTTTCCCTCTTAACTCATGCTGAAGAAGTCCCACATGAAATAGAATACAGGCCTTATTTTGGATTCCAGCTCTCAAATTGTACCTTTTGATGATGGAATCCTAACTTAATCTTTCATTGTCATATAGTTATGGGTGTAAAAATAGTTTAATAACATGAATAAACAAAATTGGTCTCAATTTTAGACGTATAGAAGTTATAGGTCTAACTTAGCCTTATAGTCTCTGACAGCTTTATAGCCAATGGACACATATTTCTCAAATGAGAGATGGTTCTGTGGAGGTTCCTTGATGACAAAGTAGTCCAGGGTGACTGGATCAAATCTGCACATTTGACTTTTAGATTTCTGAAGATAATTTGTGGATTTTTTCTTAAAAAATTATGGTTTCCATTAGCAAGCAGACAGTCTGACTTCTTCAGCATTTCCTCTCAAATGCAATGATTATTTTAATGGAATTATCTGTTATTTAATTTCCTGTAGAGCACTTTATTGACTTTTGCAGGTCATGTGAACAGATTCAAAACACAGGAAGTTTTACAAATATTTTGCAAAATACCAAGCTGCAAGGGGAAATAAATACCAAACAAAAATCCAATCAAACTTATGACAAATTTCATTTCTACCTGCAAATACTGTAACAGAAGGACGTTAATGGCAGATAATAGTCAATAGGAAATTGCAACCTTCTCTTCTGATCCCCAGAGCTAATTGAAAACATAAGAGGAGTACAGCTGTCTAAATATTGGATTTATCTTCCTGCAAGGAATAAAAATGACAGCAGACATTGCTGAATACAAGTTAACAGTTGTTCTTATTAATGTCTGCCCATTGTCATGAAGATAAACAGTGAATCCAAAGCATTAGTTGTTCCTAGATCCTGCCATTTAGAAAATGACATCAACAACTCTAACTAATTAAAAAGAAGTAATTTAAGAACAGTTCAAGAGAGCTTAAAGCCATAAAACAGCACAGTTATAGATTAAAGAATATTTTGTTTTAAATAGTATAACTACATCATAACATTTTTAGTTTTGATTACAGAGGTTTTAGAGCACAATTCTTTTCTAAAACTCTTAGGGACACAACTTACTTTGTATTAGATGTCCCAGAATAGATGTGTCCTGAAGCTTTTCTGGGTAGCAGAACTACATTTCTTTATAATTCAATCTATGCCTCATGTGCTTGATTTAGCCTTTTCAGTGAGATCATTGGGCTCAGGTCAGGAAAAAAGAAATGTTATTTTCCGGTATTTTTTTATCCTTTCTTTTAGTGTAAAAACATCTTTTGATTTTTGATATTAAAGTTTGAGTTAAACTACTATGTGTTTAGAGCTTTTCATGGTTAACATATAGATGATATATTCAACAGTTGCAAGTATTTAGTACAAAAGGGTGTAGTAAGTTAGTAACAAGAACAGGCTACGACAGAACCTGATAATTTGGAGTTTCACTCTTAAAATAACTTTCCATTTGGGATGATGTGCCTATTTGAATTGTAGTTCAAAAATATCTTTGATATTTTAAGTCTCCTAAAATTAGTGTCTTGATACTGTCTATCTTCATCGAAATATAGGAATAAACACTCAAACATTTAACCAAAGAATACTTACTGCTTCATAATCTAACCATCTGTCTGTGTTGTGTCATCTGCTAATCTGACACAACCGGGATTCACAACAACCTTAAAAGGAACAGAACTCTGTTTTTAATACATTACTTGCCATCTTTGCTATAAGATGGGCATACAAATATATCTGCATCAGAAAAGCTGGGATTTAGTATGACATCCTGGAGAAAAAGAGAATGACTTTAAAAAGACAGTTCTGTCCACCTGAGGTCTGCATCAAATCATAGAGCTTCTAATTCTTCTCCACTGATTGTGTAGAAGAATAAAACACGTTAATTTCATTGGGATTTTGCATAAAATTTGGTCATTAAATATACGTGTAAAAATATGTGGGTTTATTCCAGCTTTTTAAAACCTCTAATTTATTAATACTCTCAAAAATGTATGACAGATTTTAAAAATTAATAGATTTTTGCACTTATTTTGGATCTGAATAGGAAAAAGTATAAATAGTATTTTGAATATTTTACCTACCCTTATTCTTCACAACACTATCTTATCGTAAGATGAAAATGGAAAACCTGCCGTATCACCACCTGTAGAGTAATAAAACCAGCAGGTTCTCTTGAGCTTTGAGTGAGACTTCTTAACTTAAAAATGAGCACATTTTCAAAATGACAATGGAATGATAATGTCAAATATTCTTCTCTGTTTGAAGTTATAGTTTGCCTGCTAAAGAGAAATAAAAGTGCCTTCAACTGTACCATGCAGAGACACAGGCACATTAATTATTTAGAGAGCAAACAAATAGATCTCTTCACGTGGATGTAGGAGCACTGGCTTTTCCTTCTGTGAGAACGAGTTATAAAACTAACCATATATTCAACTGCATATGTTAGGGGAAATCATGGCAGATGAAGGATAAGAAATATGATGCACCAAGCCAGTTAAATTCATAAGACTAACAAAGTTAATATGTCCACCAGTGTATCCCAGGTTCTTCTATGGTACAGCTTCCTCTTTATTAGGAAAACTTGAACATAATAGTTCTTGCTCCCAGTTTGCACCAAATGCAAATTTGGATTATTAATGTACCTTGTTTTCAATTTCACCTACAGTTAGTACCTCAAATATTACCTAAATCCATGATTACAGTAACCAACACAATAAAATGAAAATCTGGAAGAATGATAAAGTTGTAGGCAAGAAAGGCTTTTGAGGGAGTATTTTCTTCATTTGCCTTAACGTGATTGATCAGCAAATCTGAGTCACAGTCCACTGGACCACAGTCCAAGGCATAGTGACAAAGGTACCCAGACCAGATATAGGAGTACCTAGGTACCTCATTGTAAACAATGGAGTCCATTGGTCTACACTTGAAGGAAATTTGTTTGGACTAACATATTTTTCTATATTAGTTTTATATTTCTCTGTCTAGAAAGAAGAAAGAGGAAATAATATTAAAGGGTCAAAATAAATCATGTATATAGAAGTTAATACAGCAAAAACAGAAAAAAGCATATTAAAAGACTGATAAAGTCAAGAGCGTCATTCTGATGTCATCTGACTGACAAATCAACAGAGAATACCTCTTTAATGTCTGCCATTGTAATATTAAGAAAGTAAAAAAAACATTATAAATCCCTAAAAAAGTACTTCAAAGGTAATTTTAATCTTTGTATGGTAAAACCATAGCTTTATATAACAAGTAATTGTTCTGTGAAGAATGAAATATTAATGATTCCAACATGATGGTGCAATGCATAGATGTACAGGCCTGGTAGGACAGCAGAGACCTTGAAAAATGGAGGCAGCATTATGGACAATGAGAGATACCCTCATATATGTGTGCAAGGATAAGGCATAAGGTTGGCACATGGTTGGCACTGGAGATATAAACAACTTATCCATGGTCACATACAAAAATGCAAACTTGGAGCTACGCAAAACTGGTCTTAGGTATAACAAGTAGAAAAAAGACCAAGGTACCATGTATTATAAATTAATATGTAATGTTGAGATGCAGACCAATGCAGAAAAAAAAAGGTGAAAATGTGTAAGCAAATATTTTAAGAGCCCCCAAATGGACCCTGAAGTGAGGAAGAAGAAACTATTACTACAACCATCATGTTTCTCTTGGCAAAAGCTCCAGGTACTGATAACTTCGCAATACCCACTACCACCAAACGAAGCACCAGTCTTAAGACCCTGTGAGGCATTGGAACAGAGAGCAGAACACTGGGAAAGGAGTAGAAAATAGTGCGTGTATCTAACAATTTTAACTGCAATATTGTGCTTTTTTTATGACAATTAGATCTGAACTAACTATTATGAGATTCCTCAGATTTCACTAATACCAACAATAATTTTTTGGCTTTAGCTACACTTAAGGGATGCTTCTTCTTTGCCCATTAGTAAGATTTTGAGCATAGGAGTTTAGATTATGATGATTATTTTTCCAGAAATAAATGGAACACCTGACATGACTATATTCAGCCTAGTAGATCAATATGGCTTCTGAGGTAGACATTTCAAATATAAATAGGAAAAATGTTTTAATCACTTTGTAAATGTTCATGAAACCAATTACCAATAAGTAACCTGAGGCTTGCTGTGAGGAATCCTTTTCCTCACTGTGGCATCTGACAGTGTATCAAGTGTCATATCTCAAGGTTAAAATTGTGAAATGTGTTAGGAATGATGTACAGTAAATTGTTACTAGTCACCTTCTTTATAATATTAATCTTTTTTTGTGCCTTGGTGAAATGAGAATGCTGCTCAACTTATCTGACACTGATGTTTGAAGGACTCTTCAATATCAAAAGAATAACCTCTATACAAATCATTACTCACAGAAAATTCCATCACAGTGTTTTGCGTTTTAGCCACACAAGATATATGTGGAGACCTGATATTTTTTCTGTCCAAGTCAGTGGATATTTTTGCCTTATGTAATACTGAAGTAGGATTAGGAACAAAACAGCATGTAAGCACAAAACAGTGAATACCATGGTGATATTATGATTTTATGATATGATAGCTGTTTGGTAGATATGTTCTGCTGCTGGGAGATTGGTTTATTTTCATTAAAAACAAACAGCTATAGGTCATGTGATTACTTCATACTTTATTGTAATGTAGCTTTGCTGGTATGTTTTAATAAGAGAAAAAAAAAGCAGACAATAAGAACCCTACCAACAATTTGACACTCAAATTAATTTTCTTCCCTTTTATTTATGAATTTATTAAGAAATTGTGTTATTGTCATAGTCTGATGTTCCAGGGTAGGGTACTTTTTAGCCCTGAATGTAAATGTCTCCAAAAAGGAACACAATTTCAGTTGTCTTAGGTCTGTGTTAGAACAGACGTGAAAAAATTTCCCTTCAGTTAAGGCAGGACTACAGTCCTGGAAAGATAGTGATGCTTCTAAAGAAGTAAAAGAATATTGACATTGTGAATGAGGGGAATGGAGCATGGTATAATAGAGATCCCATGTGGCATCCCTTATACTGGTTCTCAGTATAGGGATCTTCTATAATCTGCCATATCCTTCTTTAAATATCTAGGATCACTCATACAAGAAAAAACTTAATCATACTCAATCTTACTAGGGGCTTAAGATTCCTAACAGAGAAGTCAGATTAATGTCTTACTGGCATCTTTGAATAAAATTGATCGGTGTACGTTTGATTATCCTGAAGGAATAGCTTCTTGAATTTTGCAATTTTAACTAGATTGTCAGTAATATTATATTTTCTGACACAGTTTTGCTGGAACTGACATGGTAATAAGTAGGAACTGATGTTGAGATGCCATTATCAGAAATTAAGGATATAAATTAAAGATAAATACATTTATCTGTGTTCAACAGAAGTTTAATCTGGGAATATTGTGGTTTATAACATTACAAGGCTAAGCCATATATAGCTGTGGTATATGTATATCTAGATGTGTGTTATATTGAGAGCTTATTAAAATATATATTGTTCATAAAATATAGACAGCAAAAACTGAACATTCATCAAAGAATTATTGATAATATTACAGTGATGTGGATTACATACCCCACAATAATTTCAGTAATGTCTCCTCCACAACAAGTTTATCTGTACTCTGAAGAAAAAAGTTCCCAATTTCAGAGATATTTCTATACTAAAACTAAAAAAAGAATATTCAGTGCGAGTAAGACACAATGCTTCTCCTCATAAGGAAAAGACAATGTAAAGATATTAATCTGCTTATTCTGTGGACAGTGTCATAATCTTGCATAATTTTCTTGACAGAGTGTACCATCTCAAATGGCTTTTGAATAATATATTTGAAAAAAGTGAGAGAGACTAAGTGGACACCATATCCAGAAAGAGTGTTTCAAGCACTGGAGGAAAATGAAAAAACCCTGAAAATGGAGTAACATCTGGAATGGATGAAGAAACAAAGGACAATTAAAAAGCAGGAAAAAATTGAGACAGGAAAGAGAGAAAAAAAACGATGGTAAGTCACTACAGCCAAAACTGTCAATCGCTGTTGAGTATAAGCCTAGACCAAATGTAGTTATTAATTGGGGATATAAGGCCTTCACTTTAATGTATGCATAAACTGAAACTGTTCCTGAACTACGCACGTGTCAAACACTCTTTAATCTCTTCTCCTTTTCTCCCCTAGATCATTATTTCAGAAAAGGGTTATTTTGTGTACAAAACATGGAGGTATTGCAGCATACCCTGACAGGTTTCTGACCTGTATAAGCAAAAAATCACAGGGAATCTTTATTCTTTTTTCTCTCTTCCATATCTAGTGCGGCTTTGTTTAATCCACCCATTGTGACCATAGAGAAAAATGTTATGTGTTTGTACCATTAATTTAATCAGTGGCAAAAAGGATGGAATTTAAAAGTTAAAATGTTCAGATGATACTTTGTAAAATTATGATTTTTATGTGTCAATATTAGAATTAAAAGTCTTCTGATCTCATCTTGGTTACATCACAGAATCATGGAATGGGTCAGGTTGGAAGGGACCACAGTGGATCATCTGGTCCAACCTCCATGTTCAAGCAGGGCCACCCTAAAGCACATGGCACAGGATTGTGTCCAGATGGTTCTTGGATATCTCCAGTGAGGGAGAGTCCACAACCTCTCTGGACAATCTGTTCCAGTGCACAGTCACCCACACAGTTAAGAAGTTCTTCCTTGTGTTCAGGCAGAACTTCCTGTGCAGCAGTTTCTGCCTGTTACCTCTTGTCCTATTGCCTTGCACTGCCAAGAAGAGCCTGGTTGGAGATGTTGTGTTAGTTAAGTGATTAAAATTGCTGAAAACAATATGCATATGTGTAGACGTTTTCAGCAATATTACTTACCGATAAGGTAAGGCTTTAAACATATTAAGTAAATTAAAGGGACTTATTAGAATGCATGTAATTCACATTGTAGTGCTTATAATAAACCATTACAATTTTTGCAGATATGCCTTTATTATGATGTTTATCACTGGGCTTCAGGCAATTAACTAGGTCACTGTCTTCTAATGGAAAATGAGGTAAAAAAGAGTACTGTAATTAAATCTATTCTGAAAACAACTCATCAAAGGTTTAGTTGTAGTTATTAAAATTGCCTCAGAAATTATATCAAAAGTGGTTTGACAAAGATCATGACATAATCTCAGGATAGCAATGATCTTTTGTAGCCTGAGGAGCGTTATGGCATAAATCTGGAACATGTAATGTGTGAATCACTGTGGAATGTTATTGAATTGTCCCAGGTTGTTGGACATATCTATATGCAACAGAGAAAGACGATACAAAACATATGGGAGATCTAAACCTTACTGGTGTAGCAACTTGAAGTTAGTTGGGATATTCTAAAGATCCTAAATGGCATCAATGAGATAAATCTTAGATATCTATTTGCTAAAATGGTAACTTAGACTTTTGGTTCACACGTCAAGGTATCACAACAGACACTTGAAAGAACATCATGATCTGATTTGCTTAATTTCAGAAAAGTTAAGCCTCCAATATGAAATAGTTATCTAGACTCCTTGGATTCAATTAAATTCCCACAAATAGATGTGTATTGATAAGTGCTTTATGGTATCCCATCTACTATCCAGTTATTCCTTCAGAAGTGTGTGATTCTCTTAAAACCTGTTTCATATTTGTCAGGTCTGTGAAGATGTTTGGAATACTGTGAGACATCCCAAATGCCACTAGATTACAGACATTTGATTTGAGAACCCTGTACAAATACTGGATATGGGAACACCTTGAAAGCAATTTTTCATATCTTCCTGGTGCATCTACCTTAAAAGAGAGTTAATTCCTGTTCAGAAATTACTCTCTCTCTCTGATACCCCAAAGGTTTGTATGGCTAACAGATTGTGAGAACTAAACTTGCATAAGGTGAGTCAAAGCCATTATCTGAAAAGTGTTTTAATTTTCCAAGTAGGATTTGAACGACTTGCTTAAAAAAAAATAAAGAAAAACAAAAGAAAAAGACTTATGCACAAGCTTGAAGTATCTATTTTACTTCTTTTTTTCCCCCTTCATTCTCCACATTTCATATAGAAGTGCAAGAATTTCACCTAGGATGTGAAACTGTTTAGCTTACTTCTTTCAGTAAGAGCAGAATTTTGTAATATTTTCTCCTGATGTAACTAGTAAGTTTAAGTGACCTCCTCAATACTCTTATTAAAAGTAGGCTGAGGTAGGGTTTTTTATTTAGGTATAAATAGTGGTCCCATTTCATTAGCAATCTTTTTTTTTTGTTGTTCTTTTTATCCATATACAGGAAAAAAATAAGCATTCAAAAGATTGTAGTGCTATTTTACAACACACAAAAAAAAATTGAAATATTTTCTAATAAAGAATTTTAAATTTTAAAATTCAAAAGTATTATGGATCCAAAGTTGTTTAAATGATGCCTGTTGATAATTTTGACATATTTTCTTTAGCCAAGAAGTATATTTCATAGTAGATAAAAATCTTTGAACCATGCACAATTTGTGCATGAGTCAAAACTTCGGGTCAATCCAACACAGGGAGATGAACTCACATAAGATTTCAAAATCATCCCATATCTTAATATTCCTACTCCAAATCAGTGTAGAATTTTCATTCTTCCTTTCAGTGATATTAACACTTAGAAGATCAGAGATAAATAATTTTTCAATATCTACCTCTGGAATAAGACAAAACATGAACCAAAGCAGTTTTTTCCTTCCTGTATTTTCAGGTGAGTAATAGGTATTTTGCTTCACATGCTTAAACTTAGAATATGACATTCTAAAAATATCTGAATCACTTTCCTTTCTTGCAAGAGCATTTTTTTTTAAATTTTATAAATTTGACTTGTCAACAAGCATGGAAATACATGAAGGATGTGAGGAGCAAAGGAGAACAAATACTGACCACTAAATTGACTATTATCTTCCAGAACACCCTATTGTAAGTGTCCTGTTGTCCCCTTATAGATTTGGTATCTATGAAGTAGACTGCAAGGAAAAAATAATGCTGGATATCTATTGACTGGATTAAAAAAAAAAAATTAGAAAATGCTTATGCCAAGAGAAAGCATTCTTTTACATTTTACATTCTGTATGCTGCAATGCAAACCAGTCAACTGAGATCCTAATCTCTTCACATAAATTTCAGTAATCACTAGTCTCTTTTATAACAACATCTGTATTGTTTTCCACATCCTGGCTGCATGCTTACTAGCCTACATGAAGTATCATTAGAATGCAGCATTTTGCCAGAACTTATCAACCATGGGCAGAATGGACATCAGTACCCCACTCACCTCCACCACTTCATAATGCTATCTATTGACAATAAAGTTTGCTTTTTCCATTTCTGTCAATCTCCACTAAGTCCATAACATTGTATGGGGTTTTTCTCATTGTCCTCTTTATAACAAGAAGTGTTGTAGTCCTCTCTGTCCTCTGCTAAACATTCTAATTTTACGCTCTAGTTGTTTTTAACATATGGGTGTGTTGTGGGTTGACCCTGGCCAGATGCCAGGCACCCATGAAAGCCACTCGCTCACTCCCCATGCAACTGGAGAGAGGGGAGAAAATTTAACAAAGGGTTCATGAGTTGAGATGAGGACCGGGAGAGTTCACTCATCAAATATCATCACAGGCAAAATAGGAACAAGCTTAAAGATATGAAAGGGA
>WBMZ01020027.1:0-39204 GCA_013400975.1 Atrichornis clamosus | reverse complement strand
GGGGCATCTCCGCGGCGCGGAAGCTCCTCCCGGGAGGTGCGGGGAGCCGAGGCCGGCGGGACTCCTCCCCCGCGCGGTGTGCGCAGCTCGCCGGGAAGGGGCTGGGCCGCCGCGGCTCGCCCTGCCGCATCCAGCCCTTTAAACATGGCGCAGGCCGCGGCGACCGGGCGATGACCGCGGGCGGCAGCGCCGGACATGGCTCAGGTGCCGATCTTCCCCCGTTGCTCTTAGGGAAGAACATGCCCAAGACCAGGGCGGGCGGCGTGGAGAAGGCGAGCCCCGAGAGCGCCGAGAGGAAGGGCCTCGGCCGCCCCCGGGCCGGCGGGGTAAGCAGTACCCGGGCCTGGACGGGCGGAGCGGGGCGGGCGGATCCCGGGGGTCTGCTGCGCCCTGCGCTTCCCCCCAGTGCGGGCGAGCCGGCGTGCGGGCTGCCCCGGATAGCCGCGGGGTCCTGGGCTTCTGGGGCCCCTCAAATCATTCAGAAATCGGTTAACTTTGAGTCGGACTCTTTCCTCTTTCTGTGTTTCCCCGTGCCCTGCGGTAGCTGCAAGCAGCCAGGCCCCGGGCTCGGCATTCCTTCCGTGCTATCTTCCCCGTCCTGTACTTCTGTCACAGGCAGCTGGCTGGAGGCTGATTGTCACTTTGCATTTAACTCCCAATGGAAATAATTGTGGCTATCGCATCAAATCTCGAAGCCCCTCAGCAGTCCTTCGTGTGTTTTGCTGTGCTGAGAAGATCTCTGCTCTCCAGGGTCTCACGCCTGGCACAGACAAAGACGTGGCAGCCGCGTCTCGGTTGCGCCAAGAGCGCAGCAGGCAAGGAGCTGGGAATGAGGGGAGGAAGCTACGCTGGAAAAATAGTTGTTCGTTTCCTGTTCATGGTATATTCAAAACATGAAGTCTCAGCTGGCAGGTAGACTGCTGTTCACTGCTCTGGGCCTTCCCCTCACTAAATCTTGAGGACTTTGCAACAGAGGGGTTATTGCTTGCAGTTTTTAAAATTGAGTGTTTTCACAGTATTTCATCCTTCAAAGCCCCAGTTTTTTAATAAGGAAGTTTTGTCTTTCATAGACCTTCAAGAAGTATCAGAGGCCAGGGAGTGTCCAACTGACTTGCTTTTCCTCAGGCTGTTCTATTGTAATCTCAATCTTTAGTAAAGTTTATTTGTGGACTAATATTTGAGCCTTTAATTGGTCTGATTTTATGTGAATTATATATACCTGAAGTTTGTTATTCATGATTATGCTAATTATTAAATTATCCTATGTGTTCCATTGTGTACTTTGTTTAGTTTTTCAGTGTCTGTGTGACTACATATGCTGAGGTATTTGTTTAGTCAGCTATATTTGAGCTTTTTTTTTAAACTAATGGAACCCTTTGTTCCTTGCTTCTCCTTGCTTGTTCCATTAAAAAATGGATGCATGTTTTTGTTGTTTTAACTGACTTGCAATGTCTGAAAATTGCTTTTGATTGAGTCAAACTGTAGCCAAGAAAAACTCATTCTGGCCAAATTGCATCTGTTTGTCCAGACACTGAGATTTCATGGTTGAAATCTGTGTGCCCAACAAACACTGCACAGGCAAAAGTAGCCAGGTAGCAGGAGACTGTAAAAGCAAAGGTGACAGAACTCCACCAATCTTTGCTAAATTTGACACTGCTCACTGTTGGCATCTTGGAGCCTGAGCCAGCGAACAAACCCCAGTCTCTGTGGTGTTTCACTGTGCCAGAGGGTTTTGCCATTTTCCTGGCTAGGCTTTACACAGACCTTTTAATGGTTTTTTTTGCAATGAACAGCTTTTACACTTTATTTTGTATCATATAGGGGATAAAAAGATAGCACTATTTATCTCCCAGGCTTCACTGAGAGGTGTCACTCAGGGTAGACTGTAAAACTGATTCCTGTCTTCTGTGCTGCTCAGTAGAGCATATCACTTACTGCAGTAACATTTGACACCTCCTGAGAGTAGCTGGGTAGCTCATACCTCTCTGGCTATGAGAGCTCTGTACTGGGCTTGGGCAATTTTTGCTGCGTTATTCATATTTTTTTTGGCTTGTGCTCTTTGAGGCCGCCTTCCTCCTGAGGAGCTCAGGCTTGGGGTTATTTTTTTTAGCACCAGAGTTCATACTGTGAAGCACAAGGGTGGAGGCTGGAGTTAGTTATGACTCCCCCATCCTGCCAACATTTCAAGAGAAAGCTCTTTCAGACTGAGAGTTTGCATTAGTAACGTTCTCGGAGTGCTCAGCACTGTTATGTTTTCACTTAGAAATCACAACCTCAGCAAGGGTGATGCATTAAAACAGTATAATTTGCATCAGCAGAGTCAGCTGTCAGCCCTGGTCTCTGCAGCCTGTTGTGGATGCCAAATTGAGGTTCCCAGAATCTATGCGATGTACTGATTTTTGTGTGGGTCTGTTTTAGGAGAATGTGTTTATTGGTCAATCCAAAATCTACAGCTACCTGAATCCTAACAAAGCTCCTGGTGCTCGCCCCCCGCTTCAAGAAGAAAACTCTGTCATGTATCACGAGGTGAAATGTCAGGGCAAAACACTAAAGGAAACCTACAGGAAAGGAGCTGGTAAGATTGAGCTTTGGATTTCTTCTCTTGTTAAATGTGCTCCCACTGCCCCCAAGTCTAAAATTTTCATGAAGAAATAAAAGCAGTGAGAAGGAAGAGCACAAACTGTGGATGCTGAGTGCCAGGCTTCATAGATGCTTCACTGTAGTGACTAGAAATGAGAATGTTCTGTAAGTTTATTGAGGGGAAGAAGACCCAGTTGGCTTTTGTTTAAAGGTGCATTTAACAGCCTTGGTAATTTGTCAAAACACTTGGATGCAAACACTTTTAGCAAGCAGGTATTTTAAGTCCCACTCAACACAGGGAGTATCAGATTTTCTGGAAACTTGGGACCTTTAGTTCTTAATTTGGCTCCCCAGTTTTGACAGGAAGTGAAGATGGCTTTAGCTTGTCCCACTGCTCAGGCCTTGCAGCTGTGTTTCATTTCTCCAGTGAGACTGAAACATCTGTCTCAGCAGATGGGACTGTTAAACCTGGTGATTTGTTCTACATAAAAACGTTGTTCATCTTCAAGCCACGCTCACCTACCTCTGAATCAGTTGTTTGAGAAAGAGGATTTGGTTGTATCGGGGTAGGATGCAGAAAACCAAGAAAATGGTGGTGGTGGGGTAGATTTCTTGACAGTGCCAGCCCTTTAGCTCACATGGAATTGGTCTGAGTGGCATTGGCCACTTGACACCAACATCTGCAGCTACTGAGCCCAGCAGTGCAGCATCATTCCCTTCGTTTTTCTCCCATTTGACAGATCTGTGAACCACTGGAATTCATTTAAAGCACTCTGCGATAGTTGGCGCTGTGTTCAGAGCCTTACTTTATTTCCTTGTCACCAGGAAAAAAGAATGGTGGCAAAATAGTTGAAGGTGCTATGAAACCAGAAGACCAGAAGGATAAGGAAGGTGGGTGCAATCCTTCAGTGCCCTCCTCTGATCAAAACCAAGAAACTGCAGAGACCCAGAAGACACCCCTGCCTGAAGATGGTGCTGAGGAGGCCAATGCAAAGCCAGCTCAGAAAAAGATGGTTAAAGCAAAACGTGGCCCAAGGAAAAAGTAAGAGACTTGTGGAAATCTAAAAAGAGAGTTCTTTGTTTTCTCAAGAATACCACACCTTAAAAAACCCCATAAAATAACATCAAAGTATTTATCTACTTTGCAGAGGACTTGTTTGTCTTGAAAGCAGCGTTAGTGTATTGTATCAAAAGTGATGTATTTGCTGATCACCTATGGAAGAAAGAAATTAATGAGCCATTAAGACCTACTTTTCTGCAGACAAATGGGAATGTGCCTTGTCAGAAACAGAACAGTTGGAGGCTTCCTAGCTGAGCTGATACTCTTTCTCATGGTATCAAAGTAATGTGACCTAACATTAATGAATTCCTTGCCAAGCAGTTTTCCTGACCTAAATTTTTGAGTGCCTTCTGGCAAGGCACGCAGGGGGCCCCAGACTTGTAATGTGACCTTCAGTTGATTTCCAATGGCATCTCATTTTTATTGTTAAAGAACTAGTACTGGAGTAATGGAAATAGTGTGGGGAAGAAAAGGGGATGTAGCTGTGGCTTTAAGTGAGGAGTACTGATAAGAAACACTGATTTATATTGATCACCTTTCAACTTTACCAAGCTGAAAATCAAAATTTCTTGCACATACTTCTGTCCTAGAGGTGTAACTTAACCAATAGTCTGAAATGTGTGTTCTCTCTTTCTTACCTCTTAGAACACAAGGAAGAGCACCAAACCGAAAAGTGACAGATTATTACCCAGTTAGAAGAAGTTCCAGGAAGAGCAAATCTGAATTGGAGGTAGTGCTTCTTGTTAAAATGACATGACCTATAAAGTGGCTGTTTAGCTGAAGATTTGGGGAAGTGTGTAACTACCTGTAAATGGTTTCCGTTTCCAAATACAAATAACATTGTGCACTGGAAATATTGTTAAGAACATGGTTAAAATTTGGAAATGCTGGTCCAGTTCTAGAACAGAATCGAGCTGCTGAAGTATTTTCGGGGGCAGAAATCTGTCTTTCTGCCATTCAGTTTTGCTGGAAATACGAGATGGTTTGGAACAATGAGTGTCACTGGTTAGTAATTTCCTTTCAGCTCTAGAATAAACTACAAAAGCTATCAACAATACTGTGGTTTTGTTTGTTCTTGTTTATTCTGCAGACTGAGGAAAGGAGGAAAATAGATGAGCTGATTACAAGTGGGAAGGAAGAAGGAATGAAGGTAACTGCAATGCCAACCTAAGTGGCCATGTACTGTTTATTGTTGTGTCTTGATGTTAATCTCTTTAAACAGAGAGTAGCAGAATTCAGTCTCAGAACCCTGCAATTCTCTGATGAAAATGCAGGAAAACTGGAGCACACTGTCTTCCCTTCTGGATGAGAAGTAGTGGTCTCTGAAGAATATGTACGTGCAGCCTAAGTCAAATATTGAGGGGGCTTTAAGGTTTTTACAGAAATGCATTCAAGTTCTTTGATTGGAAGACCCTGGTAACTCAGGGTGTTTCCCAGACTCATCCTGTATTTCTTCCACAATGCCATGTGTTGTGCTTCTACAGCTTTGTCTGCAATACACAAATTCCCTTTTGCAGCATTTTTTAACGACACATCACTCATTTCCTAGTAATCAGCGTATCTGCAATCATGTAAATACTTTCTAATTTCCCAGCTGATTTTCTTTTCAACTCAACAGATTGATTACATCGATGGCAAAGGGAGAGGAGTAATTGCTACTAAACATTTTAATCGAGGAGAATTTGTGGTTGAGTATCACGGGGATCTCATCGAGATCACTGATGCCAAGAAACGAGAGGCTGTGTATGCTCAAGATCCATCCACAGGCTGCTACATGTACTATTTCCAGTACCTCAGCAAAACGTACTGGTGAGCTCAAGTTTTGAGTGGTAGAGGCTTTGAATGCTGCTCAGTCTTTTCTTGTTTTCATGCACATTTTTTGTTTTTAATGGGAGCTGTGAATTATGAATCTTTTGGAGCACTGATCCATGATCCAAGAGCCTCCTGTATGTCTGGGCTGTGAGGAATGGTAGATGACTCAAAGCCCTGTTCTCTGAAGTATAGCACAAACTCCATGGAAAGTTGCACCTGCTTGGATGAGATTTTTAGCTGTGCTGTGGTCTTCTGCCTAAATGTATCCTCTTGTAAAATTAACTCATTTAACTGAGTTGCAAGGAGTTGGTTTGGAAAACAGGATGGACAAGCTCTCTGGAAGATAAACATTTCCTTCAACTGTCTGACTGGATGTCCTTGTTTTTCCAGTCCCTGACACCCACCCCAGGTCCAAGCTTTATCATTCCATTTGCTGTTTCATTTGCCCCAGACTCACTTCTCTCAAAGCAACTACTCCAACTACATTCTTTCCTCCTTGGCTGGTACTTCTGGATGCTGGAGTGTGGGTCACTTGACCTGTCTATTAATTACCTTGAAGTGCCCTGTGTTCTAAGTGTCTGACATGCAGTCCAGAAAGCATCATAGCTGCCATAACAGTTCTTTGTGCAATGAGGGGCACTAGAGCTGTAGTGTTCAGGGCTCTGGAAGTTGGACATGTAGTATTTGGGCATTCTCAGCCTTCTCTGGGAGCAGAGACTTTTGCTGGTTTACTTAGTGGATATACTTAGCTTGGACACAGTTTTCTTGAGCCGAGGATATTTAAGGTATCAAGTCTTCCTGGTGGTGTTTCACATCTGGATTCTGCTATTCCTGGAAACAGGCAGCTCAAACAGTCCAAAGGTTTCAGTTTTCTGGGTTTCGTGCTAACTTAAAAACCTCGCATAATCGTTTCAGTTTCCCTTCATTGCCATATTATGGCTGTCTGTTTAATTATGGTTGTTCTGTAATGTAATATGATAATGTTCTGGTTCTCTTTCATCTTCCAAGCCTTGTGTGGATTCCTTATTCTTTATCTGATTTGCACTTTGTCCACACACGTGTCCGTGTCACAGGCGCAATCCCAAGTTCTGTTCTTGTTCTTTCAGTGTCGATGCTACGAAAGAGACGAATCGTCTGGGGAGGCTCATTAATCACAGCAAGTGTGGCAATTGTCAGACCAAGCTCCACGACATTGATGGTGTGCCTCATCTCATCCTGATAGCTTCCAGGGACATTAAAGCAGGTGAAGAACTGTTGTACGACTATGGAGACAGAAGCAAAGCTTCCATTGAAGCTCACCCATGGCTGAAACACTAATTAATCTTCCTTGTTTTGGGGTTTTTATTTTTGGACTGAGTGTTCTACAAGGAGTCAGTGGATTTTTTTTTTTTTTCCCCCCCCAGCCCTCACTTCCCTCAGCTTTCTTAGTGGACTGCTTATGGTCTTCCGAGCTGCTTAAAAACTACCTTTTTCCTTTGCAGTATTTAAATACCTTTTACAATTTTCCAGGCAGGCTTGAATAATTGATCTTAGATTGCCAAAACTTTTATATCATAAAAGAAAACCCCTTCTTAAAATTTGAATGCTTCTGCATAGTGACTAGTGCCACTTGAGCAGCGAAAGACTTGCACAGAAACTTTATCACTGGGGTTGTGCTTCTGCTTTTGCAACAAAGTCTCACGCTCCACTTTGGGGTGCTGAACTTGGCTTTATGACAGAAGTACTTCTGTACTCTGACTTTGGTCATCAAGTGGCTTGACTGCCTGTCAGACTGCCTTTCACAGCCCAGTGCTGACAGGCTTCTCTGAGATGGATGCTACTGTCATTCTCAGATAATTTGTGGTAGGAATCCAGTTTTTCCAGTGGCATACATTCTGTTGGCAGTGAACTTCAAATGTATGGGCACTGAGGGAAAAGGATGGTCAGATTGGCTGCTTTCTTTGGAGAAATGACTCCCAGCCAAATGAGGATGGATTTTGATAGACTGCGTTGATACTGATTACAAATGTGAAGATAGAACTTCACAGTGAGAATCAATGTTTGACATTACTTATTTTCTGAACTTTGAGAAGGTACCTTTTTATAGTTGATGGCTGATTCTTGGAGGTGTCTCCCAGAGGATTTTAAAGAAGTAAAAGCTCTCTCCAAAAATTTTTATATTACCTTCCTATGCTAATTAGCCACATCAGAAGCTATTTATTTACTGTGAATGCTTGAAGTAGAGCATAGCGGTTCCAAAAATAGGAGTCATCTTCATATGCAGCTTCAAACTGTAATGATGGAGTTGATGCAGTGAAGAAAGTAGATTCCTTATTGCCTGGTCCTGTAGGTCTGTCCAGCACGGTCTGGTCCCACTGTCTGACATGGGAGTCGAGCGCTTGGCATCTCGCGGATGTTCGCAACGTCACTGTTGGAGAGGCAAATCTGGGATATAGGCAGGCAATACAATGCAGGTCCTTTATGTTAAAGATGAATTCTTACCAGTTGGAATTTTTGCCAAGGCAGGCTTGGCATGTGTGTAGATGAAAATGGCTGTGAGCCATCAGCCACGCTTGCTGCTGGAAGATGTCAGCAAGGGTTCTGTGGCTCTGTTAATGTCTTCTATTCCTCATGTCTTGAAGGCTGCTGCTGTTCCAGCTGAATGCCCTCTAGGACAATCTTATGCTTGCCTATATGATAGGTCAGATAGCAACAACATCCTGGTTGTGTGCTCCAGCAGCAAGAGAGGTGGCTTAGTGATGTATTTTTTAAATTAAAAACTTGAAGACAATGTCTCTGTAAAATAAAGAATATATTTATTATTGATGAAATGGCTGCTATACTACCTGTCTCCATTGCAGTTCATGAGCATTTTGAAAGAAAGCTGTGAAAATCATTAGCTATTAAAGGCTTTATATTATTTACTGCTTAACACAAGGCAAACTCGTCAGAGCCAGCCTGGGTATTTTCATATTTCTGAAGAATGAACTGGAGACCTGTTACATGACATGTACTGAATTTCAGGTAAGCCTTGTTGGCCAACTTATCTGAGTTGGCACTGATTTTATTCTGGTCTCAGTAACAGAGACCTCAGCAGTGTGTACAGTATCCTGTTAAACCTAGAGCACTTCCCTTAAGTCAAAATTGGAATAAAGGGGTTTTTTTGTTTGTTTTATTTAAACATTTACTTGTTCTCTATCAGGTTGGATAGCTTAAAACCTCTGTACTTCAGCATCACTTCTGTAAACAGGAAAGGGGAAAGATCTCCCTGTTTTACATAAAGAGAAAATTGTCTTCTCTGAAAGCTTGACTGGTAATTGAGTAGCACTGTGTCGGAGGATGGAAATAAAGCTCATGTTGCACTGCATATGTAGCCTTTACTTTTCTAGGAACAGATATATATATAGAGAGAGAAATATATAGATTGGTCTCAATATAATTCTCACAGGAACATGCCATTTGGATGTTTATCTCTGTGCCTCCCAGGAATGTTTCATCTTGCAATAAGGTGTAAAGCTCTTTACAGGGAAAGATGCCCTTGGGTTGGGAGCTAAACTGCTTTTTTTAAAGGAGATTGGAAAATTCATCCCTGGATAAACCACAGAAGATGATGGAGTTCAGATCACATGTAAACATCTCCTTTCAGCTCAGAGGTGTATCCTTGGCTGTTGCTGAGTCATGATTGTTTATTTAATTTTTCCTAAGCACAAAGCCTCTGCTCAGGCAATGCAGTCAACTGCCTTCCCTGCTGCCATGCTCTAGAAAATACACAATGAGGGCATGGCCAGGGCTTATTGATATTTTGAAGATGGCAAAAGGCCTTTAGCAGTTCTGTGCCCTGGCTAAACCAGCTGGCTCAGGTCAGCCATCTGTGGTGTTGCCTTGCTAACACACAGTTGTTACTGAACTCTGAAGGGAGGCTGCAGCTCTGCCTTCTGCTTAGCCACACTCACATTGTGCATCCAAGCAGATGTGTGAAGTGTCCTATATTTTTCATGCTGCCAGTGTAGGAGAGGGAATCAAAAGATTTCAGAGCCTGCTTTCACTTTTGAAAAGAGTAAGATCACAGCTTGATACCTGTCACTGCTCCTTTTATGTCTGTTCAGACTTTTCTGCTCTGGATATTCTACCTTTCTAAATGGGGAATCGAATTGGTGTCTTTCAAGGTTCTTTTTCCACTCCTGTGTTTGCCCTATATGCTTCCACCAGTGCTAAATCTCATTACTGGGGCCATTACACAGCTTGTGGCAGGTGATTGAAAGAACAGAGCTTATGCAAAACACAACTGCCTACCACAGGAGACCTTCAGCTGTCAGGAGTGAAATGTTTGGTGCATCTGTTCCAGTCTGAGCACTGTCTGCACCTCAGTCCTTCATGTGGGCAGAGCCGGATGCAGCAGTTTTTCTTCCTTTGCTGTGTTCTTCTCCACTGTTCATCTCGACCCCAAACAGCCACTTGTGAATGGCATGTCTCTCTTAAATATATCTCCCATCTTGCAAAATCATTTTGGCTGAGTGTTTTAACAGCTGGACAGGATAAATACATTGTAGTACAGATCATCACAGGCTTTTAAAATAAGAATAAAACCCACCTTTGTATAAACGTTTATTTTCTACATGTGGGTAATTTCTGACAGTAAGAAATACAAAAAGTGTCTGTTTTAAACAGTTTCTGAAAAAGCAGAGTAAAATCTATTCTGAAAGAATATTATACAACACGACTTTAATGAGATTGCTCATTCTCTACAGTAGGAGTGAGGCTGCTTCTTCCAATCATTGTCTTTCCCAGCGCCTCTGAGACTCATCAGTGCTGTTCTCAACAGGAGTGGTTAAGTCCTTGAGGATGCTCATTTTCCATGTTTAAAAGAAAACCTAGAAAAAAACAACAGCAGAAAGGAAACTATAATGTACAACTGGAAAAGAAGGAGTATGCAGTGAGGTGGCTGTGTCAATGTGCTATTTTGGGGAACTTTAGGGACACAGCCTGAGCTCGTGGCTTTTGTGTGCAAAGTAAACAAACCTCTGGGGCCAGCTGGGGGGTTTCCACAGCACAACCCTGAAGTGCTGGCAGTGGAGGCAATTATTGAATCATTTTGCTCAGAAATGCTTGCTTTTCCTAGAAAAAAAGTGACTCCCTCCAACTCCTGGGTGGAGGTTGCTTTCCTGTGCAGTGCTTTTTTCCACAGGAAGAGATTTCTTTATCAGGCTTTTGACTTTACATGGAGAGCAGGAGAAAACAATATCCATCCAACTAGGCTAAAGTTCAGCATCCATCCCTGGATTCACTGTGTATGATGTGTGCCATGTTCTCCCAGATGGTGCCCAAAAAAGTGCAGACAAACTTACAGCCGTTTGATGATTGTCTTCTCTTCACTGTCCTTGCTGGCACCAGCACTGCTGCCACTGGCTTCTTTTTCCAGTTCTTCAGTTTGGTCCCTTTTCTGTGAGATGATCCCACTGGGAAAAGAAATTGTTTTGGTTTATTTTTTTGCTGGGTTTGTGCATAGTGTGGCAGTGTATGTGTTAGAGCCTTCACTGGGCTGCTTGGACAGGGGTGAATGAGTGTTCACAGGACAGGGATAGCAGCACAGCCTCTTCCTTGTAATGAACTGAAAATAATGAATTCCTATCCCTAAATGCTGCAATAGAATGGTGGCAGGGTTATGCTTTAATGAGAACACTAAAAAAGTAACAAGCTGACTTCTCCACAGACGAAAAATGGCAAATCATAGTGGGAGTGAAAGGGAAGTGTAATTACACTTGGATTTGTGCAAAAGTCCAAGGGTAACAGGAGAGTGCAGACACAAATGGTGAATTCCTGCAGGGGTGGATCTGTGGTACCTTCAGTGCAGCCAGGAAGGCTCACACCATGCCTGGGAACAGATGGGAGATTCCCAGCTCCCCTGCAAGGCAGGTGCCTGTTCCTCTTTCCACCCTACAGAGGAGAGAAGAAAGGCTTTGCCTCAGCTCTAGATTTTGTCATCCCACTTCAGTGTTTCTACACTCTACAAGTTGTAACTGCCTACTTCAGGCAACAGCTTCAGTTTGACCAAAGGATGTTTTCCCTGCTTGGAACCGGGTTGGATTTTCCCAGCCTGCACACTCCAGTGTTTTCACAGCGTGTCCTGAGCTGACCTCATCCATTTGGAGAGCTCAGTGGATCAAAGGCTGTGACTGCAGTAGCTGAAAGCTGAAAGTAGCCAAGCAACACTCGGCTGGATTTGGAAATAAAAACACGGAGTACTTAGAAACTGGTGTAACACCAGGCATGGGGTGATTCCGAGGCAGATTCTCCTCTTGGAGAAACGGGACAAGGAGCTGTTTGGTGACCCTGCAGAGCTCTAATATCTGCATGGTAACTTCTACCCAGAAATCATGATGAAAAATGCAGTCCCCAAACACCATCAGTCACTGTGAGCTGGTCAGTCTCTGTGAGGATGTTTGTTACCTTCTGCTACCTAGAGCTTATTTCCAATATACACAAGCCATTTTAGAACATATATTTATCCTCTTCCCCTGCACACTTAGTCTTTACTATAATTACAATTGGGATTTTATGTATCTGTTTAAAGGGAAGATGGTTTTTATCTTAAACTGTAACACTGTATAAGGAGATAACCTCACAAATTATTCGACCTGAAAAGCAGCCCTGCCCTGCTTTTAGTGCACAGCACTGTGACTCAAATCACTCAAAAACATTCCCACTGTTACATTTTTAACTTGGCCTGTAATAAACTGTGTAACAGCTGGGAAATCAAAGCAAGAAGCCATTCCACTGCTGCCCAGCAAAGCATCCAGCTGAGCTGGGGAAGTGCTGTCAGGCAGTTTGTAAATTCTTGGATTTAACTGTAACTTCTTGGCTTAACCTGCTTGTTACAGACAAGGCAAAGGGCGAGCTCACAGTATCCAGGAGCCTGTTGCTGAGGTATCTCAACTGAAATCTAATGTGCTCAGACATTTTCTGTCTAGATTAAGAAGTAGTTTCTTAACCCAAAGAGTTTGTAAGCAAATCTGATGAGGAGGGGCAGAGTTTGGGGAGAGCAGCCTTGGGGATGAATGAATTTGCGGCACCAAGAGCAAGGCCCTTCCCACATCCCACCCTTTGGCTCACCCTTCAAGAAAGACCAAACCCTTCTCTGGAAGCCCTTGCTTTGCACAGTTCAAGGGACTTACACAACCCTCTGTTGGCAGTCTTAAAACCCCCACACCTTATCATGAATGACGAAAGAGCTCAATATTCTGTTTCTAGATCAGTGCCATACCCCCGTGGGAGTGTGGGACCGGAGATAAGCCAGCGTCTCGCTGCAGGAGGAAGGAAATTTTGACTAAAGCTGAGCTGGAAATCCCCTGTGCTCTTTGGTATGTAGTGTGGCTTTAGACACAGCGCGTGTGCAACTGCTGTGACTGCACAGATGAATTCCTGTGCACGAGAACCCAGCCTGGATGTGGAGTGGGAATGACTGTGCGTAGGCTGGGAGTGGGACAATTATGGGAACAGGCTGAGAACTGTGCAGAGGAAAAGGAAAATTTTAAAATTATTTTGCATAGAGACTTCATCGTTCCCCTGTTTTTCTCTGCTCACTTGTAGGCTCTGGGGAGCACAGGTGTCACTTCCATGCCTGGGCAGTGCCCAGCCCAACCTAGGGGCCCAAACCTGCAATATTCTCATCTCATAAGCTCCCCAGACATGAAGTAATTGTTATTAGTAGTACTTAGTTCTTTGCTGACTTCAAGATATACCTCTTATAGCACTGTAGCTCCTCTTGCACCACCAGAAGCTGAGCTTTCAGCTGGTTCCTCTCTTGCAATACATCTCGCAGCTCCTGTAAGGTGAACCGGGGCCGGTTGGGGTCTGTGAGGTCTATCACCATTTGATCTGGTCCAAGGCAGGGCTGTAAAATAAATGGTGGTGGATCTTGTAACTTCTCAAAAAACAGAGCATTCAGAGAATAAAACCTCTGGATTTTATAAATATGGAATTTTTGGAACTTGTATGAATTCATCTCAGTGCTGGTTTTTTTTCCAAGAAGTTAATTATAGTTCTTCATATTTTTGTATTCCCTTGGTGACTTGAGTTCCCCAGCCAAGTACAGGCCACAACTGTGACAAGCTCTGACCACAGCTAAAAGCAAAGTCTCTGTCCCAAAGAGTTTGCAATTTAGTTTGCCAGGAAGCTGCCTTTTTCAGCTTTTCTGATGATGAGACAGGCTGAGCCATCTAATGTCACATTGAAACTCCGTGTCAGAGAGTGGTGAGAACTGAATTCTCCTTTCCTAATTTAAGTAGTAATGGCTTTTTCCATCCCAGACACCAGTTTCTCTCACACGGGGTAACAAAGCCTCAGCGTTTGCATACAGCAAGTTGTCTCTATGGGGCCGGTTCTGTGCAAGAGCTGAACACGGTGGGTTTGTACTCTCTGAGCTCTGCGTGTGTCTGCACAACGTTGCTGGCACTGCACCTTGCTGAGCTAAAGCGGGTAACTGCAGTGAAACTGGAGCGAGGGATGCACCGCACTGCGAACTGCAACCACCCTGAACGAAAAAGCTTCAAGGTTTTCATGGCCAAAGACGGGAAGTGACTTTCTGAGACTCGTTCTGCTGACACAAAAGAGACCACAAGGATCCGCCGGCCCGTCTGGTGTTGTTCAGGGTGCGCTCCGACCCGCACGTGGTGGGCCCGTGCTGGGGAAGGGGCCCGTGTCCCGCACCCACCTGCGGGCCGCTCCCGCGGGCCGTCGCCCGCAGCTGCTCCAGCTCCCGCCGCAGGCTGTCCCGCTCCCGCCGCAGCTGCTCCTCGGCCACGCTGCTCTCGCTCACCAGCGCCTCCAGCATCTCCAGCACCCTGACTATCCTGAACTGCAGCCGGGCGCGGGCGGCCGGCAGCTGCGGCCCGGCGCGGAGCTGCAGCAGGTCCCGGCCCACCACGGACGAGATGTCGTAGACATCCGCGGCCGTCAGCTGGAACGGGCTCTTCTCCAGGGCGCTCTCCGGGCCGCCATCCTCGTCGTCCTCCTCCTCCTCCTCCTCCTCCTCCAGCTCCTCCTCCTCCCGGCCCCGCTCCATGCCCGCCGCACCCCGGTGCTTTCTCCCGGGCCGGGCGGCGCTGCCGGCGGGGCCGCGAGCGGAACGGCCCCTCCCGCCCCCGGCGCTCCCATGGCGGCGGCCGCGGCCCGGCGGCGCTTCCCGCCCTGCCCCTTCCCCTGAGGAGGAACCGCCCGCCCTCCGCTGCCGGTAAGGGACGGGGGGCTCTCGGCCAGCCGTGGGAGCCGGCACCGAACCGGGTGAGCGGATCGGCCGTTCCTCAGCGCCACATACGCCTCGGCGGCTTCGGAAGCGGGGCGCGGGGGCTGGCGGGCTTCAGCCGGCCGGGAGCGGGGAAAGGAACTGAAATCGACCGCGGCAGGAGCGGCTGTGGCTGCACCGGCCCGGCCTATCGGCCCCTGGCCGCCAGGAGAGCCGCGTCCCGCCGCGCCGGGCGGGCTGAGGGGAGAGGCGGCGGCGGGAGCGGGGCTGAGGGGCCTCCTCGGGCGGGGGAACGGGCCGCGCTGGGCCCGCGGGGAAGGCCGGGGACTCTCAGGCCGGGCAGGGCCGCGAGCTGCCAGCAACCCGGGCAGATCCGGCTATCCGGCACGGCTCTGCCCCCTGAGGTGAACTCAACAGCGACACGGCTGGTTTATTTTCGTTTATCACACTTTGGGGAATTTCTGGATGCACACACAGTACAGCCGTGCTGGAAGCTCTTCTTGCACGGCCTGTTCCTGACACACCCGCGAGCCTGTGCGATGTGTGTTTTCCCCCGCTAGACAATGGCTGACTGGGCCCCCATAGCGAAGGAGTATGACCCCCTCAAGGCTGGCAGCATCGATGGCACAGATGAGGAGCCTCACGACCGGGCCATATGGCGGGCGATGCTGGCACGGTACGTACCCAACAAGGGAGTCACGGGAGATCCTCACCTCACCCTCTTCGTAGCGAGGCTCAACCTTCAGACCACAGAAGAGAAGTTAAAGGAGGTCTTTTCCCGGTACGGAGACATCAGAAAGATCCGTCTGGTTCGAGACCTGGTCACGGGATTTTCCAAGGGTTATGCGTTTATTGAGTACAAAGAGGAGCGCGCGCTCCTGAAGGCCCACAGAGACGCCAACAGGCTGGTCATCGACCAACACGAGATCTTTGTAGACTTTGAACTGGAAAGAACTCTCAAAGGATGGATTCCCCGCAGACTTGGAGGTGGGTTTGGGGGCAAAAAAGAATCCGGGCAGCTGCGGTTTGGAGGACGGGACAGACCTTTCCGAAAGCCCATCAATTTGCCAAACATGAAAAATGATTTCTATGGAGAAGGATCATCAGAGAAAAGAAACTGGTCTCGTGAGGGAACGAGGGACTGGAGAACACGGGACCGGGACCATGACAGGAGCAGAGACAAGCGCTGGCCAGAACGGGAGAGGTCGTGGGCTTGGGGTGACAGTGAGAGAGACAGGGACTCCAAAGAGGAGAGGAGCAGGGGGAGGGAGAGGAAGGACAGAGACAGGAAGGACAGGGATAGAGACCGGAGCAGGGAGAGAGATACCAAGAAGCAAAGAGATGATGATAAGCACCGATAGGTGATCGTGCCTTGTCCTTGGGGTGTGTCACCTACGCTTAAGGCAGCTCGGGGCTGTGAGCAGCATTCCTAGAACAAGCTGTGGTGTTTCCATCTCGTGCCTGTGACTCTCCTGCCAGCAGCTCTCTGTAGTTTCGTTCCTCATGCAATTCAGGTATGTGTTGAATTGTTCTTTAGAGAAAATAAACTTTTATATTAACGTTTTTGAACTGGTGAATGCTGTAAGAAACGCACCGTGTGTACGGGCGTCCCACTGAACCGAGCACACACCTCGGGTGAGACCTGTCTGGCTGCCTGGGTTAGGGGTTATCTGTGGGCCAGATACCCCCTGTTACTTAGGAAACAGTCCTCTGTTAGAGACACAGGAATGGCATAGCAACGAACTAAAGCTTCTGAAAAATGTGCCCCAAAACAGAAGCTGATGGCAAGTGGCTTCTTTTTCGTGGAGACACTGGGACAGGTGAGACCTTTATTGATACCATGTCCTTAACTAGTTCTGCCAGGTGAGAGAGAAGCAAGTAACCAGTCCATTCTGTATGACGTGGGAGGATGTAACTCAGAAAACGCCTCATGTTCCTGATGAATCCATGGACAATCACTGAGGGAGGGTGTCATGGGTAAATGTGGTTGCAGCTGCACCCACTCTGTCCTCGCCTTTCCACACAGGGTTTAAATCTGTTCTGGAAACTGTGTTTGCTGCTGGCTGTGGCTGAATTGGGGAAAACAAAGGGCAAAACACCTTTTTCAGGGCCAGCATCTGTGTATTGAGACACACATCTTCCACTAAGGGGCTTACTGTGCTTTCTAGAAAAGGCTCTGTCATTTTCTTTGTCACCATAAGCCATTCCTAAATATATAATGTATTTTAAACTGTATTTCATCAGCCATGGAATGGCTCTGTCCTAAACCTTGTCTGTTTTGAGGCTGTATTTCCATGAAGAGTTGTACACAGATGGATCCATAGGCTGCATCCCCAAGGAGGGATAGTACTAACTTTCCCCAAAAAAAAGACACAAGTCTTGCAGAAATACGTGTTTTTCAGAAATATTTATTAAACTGTTAAAATGATTTACTGCCCAACCAAAAAAAAAATAAAATAAACCAACCCTAAAAATGTCAGTGATCCTGCACTTGGCAGGCAGGATTGTTCTACCCCTTACCTGCCACCATCCTGGCCCCGTTTCTAAAAGCAGATTTTCCTTGAATATTCAGAAACAATACAGGACAGATCTTCAGATCTTTACAAATGCTTTGCAAACATGACAACGAGTGGATAATGCCAGCAGGTCAGGAGGAACTAAGGAGGGGTTTGAGGTAATGGGCTACAGAGATGAGTGGGGGAAGGTTGTCCTGCTTCGTGCAAAGGTTTGATGTTGGCTGCAGATCTGACCTGACAACAGTGCCCCGGGCTCCAGGCCGGGAGACATCCTTTGTGATACACCCGCTTTAGGTTCGTCTGTGTAGTTCCATTATCCCAGCTCATTGCTCTCAGCTGATTTCCAAAGGGTTCTGCTTACTCAGGCTGTGCATCTGCTGTGTTCTGGCATTGTTTGTGCTCACTGCATCCCTTCTAAATGTGCCACACGACTGAACTGCGCTAGGGAGAGACTCGACGGAGTCATTCACAATTTAACTGCCTGATGTAACTGTACTGTACGTTTTTGTCTTCTCTTATGGACGTGAATCCAGATCTTGGCAATTTAAGTATTAAATTAAGACACTTCCTCCATTTAAGAGTTGCTTTTCACACAAGGGGGGAAGTGCTGCTGTTTTATGGATGTTACCAAAATGCGAGCGCATCTGCCCAATACCCGCGTTGGACGCTGCGTCACCGTGTCAGATGCAGGCGTCTCATATAAGGCCACACATCCCCCCTGCCCTGAGCTGCAGGGACACCAGGGGGGCACAGCAAACCCTTTCCCTACCTAGAACATGCAGAAGGTCTGTGTTTGGAATGAAGCAGTTACAGCCAGGAGCAGGGCAGCACACAGCCTGCCACTGCAAGGAACGCCTGTCAGGGTTTTACTACAGACAGGCTAAGAACCATTTGCTGCTCATACACATTAAAAATCCAATCTTGGATCACCCTGTAATAAAAACAACTGACCTGCGCTAAATCCTGCGGAGTTCTTCAAGAGTTCCTCCTACACCTAGTAGTTGGAGTAGTTGGAAGTTTACCCCAGCCTGAGCTGTATTTCCTGTCCTTGGTGCCACTCCTGAGAAGAGGCTCTTTCTAGAGCAGGTGGAGCTGCTGGTGGTGTGGTACCAACAGCAGCTCCCAGCCCCTGGCACTGAGCTGCATGTGCAGAAGCTGCCCATGGTCCTGTTGGCACTAGATCCTCCTCACCAGCAGTGGTGCTCCAGCACAGACCTTCCCAGCACGTGGCCAAGGTCACAGAGACACCTCAGCCCTGTCCTCACCAGACAGAGGTGACGCTCATGGATGGAGCCATGGATACACTCACCCTCTCCCACTTGGTCAGGGCCTTGTGGAGCATGTGGAGCAGAGGTGGGGAGTGCACTGACACTGGGGGGGTTTCAGTGTTGGAAGTACAAGCTCGGTCAGACCCGGGGTCTCACAAGCTCAACTGCAAAGCAGATCCAATCCCAGCCCCTGGTAGGTCAGGCTGTTGCTGGCAAGTTAAGCCCTGTAACAGGGGCTACCCAGACATCAGCCAACACCAGAGGAGCAGCCTCACACAGAGAATTCATCTGCTGTGCCCATGCAGTGTTTAGTCAGAGAAAATGTTTTGAGTTGGGGCCATCTCTAGGTCAGTGAAATATTTTGTGTAAGCCAGCTGAGGACATGTTTCCCTCTGAAGTTGGGCAGTCTTACCTCAACAGGAAACTGGAGTGTGACTTAATTAAAAACCTGTCTGTGGGAAAGACCTAATCCCTTTACAGCAGCTGCCTGCTACTCTGGGGGGAAGTCCCTAATAAGAAGGAAAAATTCAAGGGTTAGGATTCCTCCCTGTAAGTAATTTGTTTTCCATTAATACTGCAGAACACAAGGCACGCTCACCTCATATATCGGTTCTTCATGCTTTAGGCACTATAAGCACAAGGGAAATGTACACTCCCTGTCCCTCTCAAGGCTACTCCAGTTTAACATTGTGTCAGGTGGATTTCCAAGGGGTGACTCTGCAGGATGCCGATGCCAGCGGCACTGACAGGACACAGCAGAGCCGTGGGCTGCCACGGAGGGGGTCCAGCTGTCGTATCCCTCTTGAAAAACTTCTCACAGAAATAAAAAGCAAACAACCGATAGTGTTAACAAACAGGGTGAAAGAGTCTTCACCCTGTACTAGATATTATACACTGCAAACAAACTTCTAATAATGGCACAGGTCCGTTTTTGGTTTAAAGAAGCTTGTGTTACTGTAGTTAATGCATGAACAAGATCATAGACTTGTTATTCAGCACAAAACAAGTCATCTAGAAGCTTCCATGTCGCGGGGTGTCAGCGACTGTTACTACAAAGCTTGGGTTCCTGTTTGCAGCAAACAGTCACCAAGTGAACAGTGAGGGATCCCTTTTGGAGAGTCTGAAACAACCCCCGAGGTGTGCAAGGCAAAAAATAGTGACGAGCTGCGCGTTGCTTTACAGCAGCTTCTTGTTACGAGATCTACTGCAGTAAACCAAACACCTCAAGGGTTTAGTCACAGGTGTTGCAGGGCTTCTTGTCCTTGTTCCATGTATGAGTCATCTCTGTTTGAATTTGACCATTCTCCAAAAGTTTCCTGGAAGTGCACATTTTTCTGCGACGCCTGCATACGTTTCTTATCACGAGAGAAGAAACTAAACCTTCCGGGAAGGAAGGAGTAAGGGAGGGGAGGAAAACAAAAGAAGACTGTTTACCACCTTGAAAACACCTCAAAAACCCGCCCCTATACACAGCACAACAAAACACCGGCAAAAAAATCTGTTTGCATCTGCAGAAAATCAAGGCAGAGCAGCCCGATGGGAGTGCACGTCAGAATGCTGTTAGGGATGAAGTCATTGCAATCTCAAGCAGTTTGGCTAAGGAAGCTTCAGATAAGCTCTAAATGCTGTTGACTCTCCAAGGTGCAGGTATCATTTAGATGTACGTTTCCCCCTCCCCAGCCCTCAGATAACAAAGCCACATGATCCGGGTTAGTTTCTTGGCATAAGTAAAGTGGTATCTTTGGCATTAAATCTGTGCATTTTACCATAAAGCAGAAATAGAATTTTTTTAAGGGTGTCAGCAGGGAAGTTCATAAGACAAGAAAATAAGCCTCCACATTTTTTCCAAGTGTAGAGGTTTTGATACATAGACTTGATTCCTGCAAAAATGAATGAATAAATGCACCTATGTGCATGAGAGTTTGCAGGATGAAGGCTCTAAACAAATGCAGACGAGTGTGCACGTCATTTCCTGTCACACAGCTTGGGTGCTCTAAGATAATGACGTACATGAACCAACAGCCATTTAATACAACTGAAAAATACAGTTGGAAAAATCCTTAGTATCATTTTATTCGTATGGGATGAAGTTATTGCATTAGGCAAATTCAATATTTGTCGTGAGTTCAGTACAGGAGGGGTTAGTGCAGTGTTTCTGCTGAGAATGCAAAAGTTGTGGTCCCAGCTACCAAGGACTGAGTTGGCTGTGGATCCCTTTGGTCCCAGTGGTGGGTGGGCTTCAGAGGGTGAAGCATGGGGTGTTTTGCCTCCATGGTACCAAACGTAACACAGTTGTGATCCAGGACAGGAACGGCTACAGGCTTCCACAGTAAGAGACTATGCCAATATAAACTCAGCTTTGGCTGGAGGAATATTGGGCATAAACCTGACCCTGAGTCCAAGCTCACCTTCTCAGCGTTCTCCCTCTTCCCCCACTCCCTTCATCCCCCTCAGCACCATGATCCCAACCCTCCCAGCTGCCTTGTGCAGACCAGGGAGTTCTACCCTCCATGCCTCTCATCACACAGGAGGCTGGATGATAATTACTGAGAATGTTAAGAATAATTACTTGTTGATTAGAAAGTGAAATAAACCACTACACAAGTTAAATGCCAGATAACTAATACTGCCAGCAGGATCTGAACTTTTGCATTTCCTGGCCTCAAATGTGCAGCCTTAATAGTGAAGTAAGTCTTCTGCACTTAATTAGCCCCATACTTTTCTGCCACCTTCATCACGGGAGCTCATGAGTTCACACACATATATTATGTATTTTCAGGGCCAGAGCCAGCTCCAGCTGATAAAAGAAGTGTTTAGTGACCGAGGCTTTCTGCAGAGCACATTTGGTCCTGCCTCGTCAGGGTTACTGTCTGGAAACCCACACAAAGGACTGCTGTGTTTATACAGTCAGTTTCAAATGTCAAAGCTCAGTCATTTTTCACTTTATTGTGAAATTAAGCAAGAGAAAAATAAGTTCGTAAATCTCTAAAGGGTTTGGCTTTTTTAATTCCTTCTGAAACAATGAAAATTGTTATTATGACTGGAAGATTCTCATGGAGGACGTTTAGAAAAAGCCTGTCTATGTGAATAGGAAGGGAATTTAAATACTGTGTCGCTGTAAATATAAGGCAGCAGTTCTAACACAAAGAGACTTTGCATTAACAATTATCAGTATGTCTTCCAGGGAGAGCCAAGAATTGGATGACAGAATTGATTATGAAGAGTTTACACTCTATTCCAAAATACATAATTAGAGACAAAATATACAGGGCATAGATAGAAAGACATGAAAGCAACACCCTGTAATTAACACTGGAAATTAATGTAGAAATCAGCCACTGCATTCTGTAACTCTAACTAATGATTGTAACAAATCGTTAGAAACGAGTTTCTTAAAAAGCACTGGTGAGAACTGTGAATAGCCACGCTTAGGAAGCAGAATTAACAGATGCTGGTTAAAACTGCATATTGCACCAGTTTTCCAAGGAATACTGATCGGTTTAGAATGGCAACATTAAGGCAAAAGATGATAAAATGTCAGTACTTGAGGATGAGCATGGAGGACTGGGGATGAGTCAAGTACTGACTGGTCATTCTGATTGGCACTTTGATCCTCTGGGATCCCACAGGCAGCCATGAGAATGCAACCAGCAGTGCATGTTAACATGGGGTCATGCAAGAGGAAACCACAGTACCAAACATTTAAAAAAAATTCCTACAAGGGACACAAGTCTTCTTATTGGCTGCAATGTGGGATCGTCTGGAATCAATCCAGCTGCTACCATGGGCATTATGGCTGTAAAGATCCTGGTCAGGAAAGTACAGACACAGAAGAGGTAAGACTAGAGCAAAGGAAAGAAAAAGCATTCCATTAAAAAGAAAAGAGGCAAACATGATACACAGGGTTACTTTGAATTACAACACAGGACACGTGACAGGGAGAGGTGGATCTGCATCACCCAAAACAGCTCTCCTCAGTGAAAACTTGTTTAGAAAAAACAGTCATTGTAGCAGTTTCAATTGCTTTTGGATTTCTAAAAGATACCACTTTTCTCTTGTGAGGCAGCCTGCGACCTGGGTTGGATTTCATCAAGGTATGACCATCTCTAGCAATGCAGAGCAGAGCACACGTTTTTGTTCCAAAACAGGCACAGACACAATGAAATGAAGGATGAAAGTGTATGTTAAGAAATACAGAACAGGATCCTGCTGTCACTACTGGATATTTGCACGGAAAACAGGGTTAGAGAGGACCAGCATTACAGTTAAAGATTTTACAAAGGTTACAGTTCATAGTTTCAAGTTAAAAACCAGTATTGCAGGTGAACCCTTGAAATAATCTCCTAAGAAACTCCATGGTTAAAGGGCCTGTGTGTCTGTTCCAAAAGAACCTGCATTACTTCTCATGCAGAAAGATGCCAACTGCAGGCAGCTGAATGCTTTTGGGAAACCTTGCAGCTGCTCTGGCAGGAGCACTTTGGAGCTGGCTCGCAGCAAGATGGGTTCTTTGTGAGGGTTCAGCACTTCACTGAGCATTAGACAATCCATGCAGCTTAGAGGCTGAGAGAGCCAAGTGCTCTGTGCCCAGCCAGCCCCACACACACCTGCCAACACACCTTCATCCGTACCTGGAACACCCTCTGTTTTTCTAAGGATTCTCCTCAGAGGTTCTCTCCCTTGTGCCAAATATTTTTTTGAACTGTGGACTAATGTCAATTAGAGATTAAGTTGCAATCACGAGAGACATTTCACTTGTGACCAAATGCAGCTCTCCCCAACTCACTAACTGCTATTCTGAGATTAAAAATGAACCCAAATGAGCAAACACTGTTGGATCATTAGCAGCAGCCAGGATTTCTATTTTTATGCAACGTGGCACATCCTGAGCTGCACAACGGACAGATACACCAGCTTTTGTAGGCTGCAAGAATAGGAAGAAAACTCCTGGCTGTTTGAGGCATGACATCAGTGACAAACAAGCACGTAGTCTTAAGGAGAAAACAAAAGGGTGTTTTCTGCTCCAAACAGAGGGAGCATTTTTAATCCTTGGATTTTTTCTCCTCAGTAAAGCCTCCTGGTTATATTATTTCTTTAAAACTCTGTCATGTGACATGGGAGAGACAAATGTACAAGTCAGTCAGTCTGAGGTCAGAACTCAGAGGTTGCTCCAAACGTGCCAACCCAGAAAAAATTTCCTTTCTTTATGGAGACGGAGCACCGAACCACCTGAGCACATCTTGGATGGCACAGGCTACACCTCCATATGGCTCATTCCCTCAGACTCTGTGTGGTGAAGGGAAAAAGGGCACGTTGCACAGGCAAGCATAAAACTTCCCTTGAGAAGACGGCAAAGTCTCCTATTTTTGTACTTTAGCTTTTTGTTTAATCAGGAGGAAAAGTCTGAAAGAGAGGGAAAAGCAACCCCACTTTCCTCTGCAAAGGCACTCTTCACACAGAGAGCAGCCCTCTAAGTTTTTATCATATCATTGTGCCAGAGTGTTCCCCAGGCAGCCAGAGGTAACCTGCTGGAGAGGGAGAAGGGAGCTCTGGAGACACCTCACAGCAGGCGGGGACTGCAGGTGGGGCAGGAGAGGTGTTGGCACAGGACAGAAGCTACACCTGGGTTCCTTGGTTTTCCCAGCAGTGACATTCCCAGTCTTTTTAAAACCCATCTACAAATACAGAGAGGGGAGGAGGGAAGAAAAATAAACCCACACCAGACAAATCCTACCCAGATAGGTTGCAAGAATAAGACAACCTGAAAACTATAACCACCCTTCAGATTACTTAGGTAGATAGTTTTATCTTCCCTTATTGAATAGGATGGCTACATGGAGAGAGAGCAGAATGAAACTTAGGGACAGAGCACGACAGTTGAAAAAAGTAATTTCATGTTAAGCAGAGTCAAAGCTAATAACTCACCAACATGTGCTCTGCCTTACAACCTCTATTTACATTTTTATGCTGCCTTTATTTCATCAAAAGCAGCATTTCAAATCAAACATAGAAACTGCACAATACAAACTGTGAGCTGAAACCAGCCATTCCCTAAACAGAATAAGCTTTAAAAAGTACTAAAATAAATGTAAAGGAAAATGGAAGCTTTACAGTGGAGATCTTGTGTGACAAAGTATTATTACCATCATCATCATAGTTGCAGAATGAAAACTGAAGTCCAAACTCAAAGTGTATTTTCTAGTCATGTGAGAGGGAGGTTTCTCTCAGCACAGGCACAAAGCTGAAGTCTACTGAAAATAATCAACAGTGCCCTCCTGACTTCCTGGTGCTTTGGGTCAGTCTAGATCTTCCAATGGAATTTATTCTCACAGGGCTGCTGCTATTATTAAACAAGGACTGAAGGTTATGGACATGGGGACAGGATGGAAGAGCTTTTTATATGGAAACAAATGACTGCTCCAAAATCACTTACGCAGTTAAAAATGTTAAGCTTCTGGTATCACAAAAATCCAGAGTTGCTATAAGGTTAGAAGACTTAATTTGGAATAAATAAAAGTGCAGGAGGGAGTTTCAACAGAGAAAAGTACTGGCCAACACTGTGATTTTGTAATTAAGTGATATGCTATAACAGCACTCCTCTGGCAGTAAGCTTTGGTTTCAACAGCAACATGAAGTACTTCAGAGGAAGGTGGGGTTCTTTCAGACAAGAAAGTCACCATCCTCTCAGCAGGAAATCTCAGCAAACAGAAGGTTTTTGTGCTGCCCACATAGTAAAAGTCAGGGTCTAAAGGTTTGGGTCAACAGGGAAATGGGCACAGTGGGGTCATGGGGAAATGATAATCTGAGACTGAAAGTTATCCCAGATCTAGGCAAGAGTTTTGGCCAAAGACAACTGTTATTTCATATCTACCAAATGCTCCTTCAATGTCTCTCCCATATACAGTAGGAATGTGGTTATCCTAATTTTTAAAGTCTTTAAAATTGTCCTATCCATAAGAAACATTTAATATTTGCAGACTATATCCAGCATCCTTAGTAAATATGCTACTTACAGTCGTTTGATTCCAGATTCAGGTTGAGTTGAGGGTTTGGGCTGAATTATGGGTGTGGGTTGTGGGGATCTAGTTTCTTCTTCCATTTCCTCACTTGAAAGAAAGAAAAGATAATTAATGTTCTCCTCCCAAGCCATGGAAGCACTTTGAGATCTAAGGTAGCACTGTTGATGAAGGAATGCAAAAGATCTGTTCAAACCCCATTAAAATCAACTGAAGATTTTTCTGTCAATCAAGGAACAGCACCCAGAACTGTGTCTCCATTCAATATTTTCTTCCCATTGTGGTAAGGAGAGGAAGAAGAGGAATGCATTGAATAAAGGGTATAGAATTTTCATTTTAGACCCACTCTTTTCCTCATTTTAGAAGTTTGAAAGTATTAAATGTTTGTAATCTTTCTAGGATTCAGGGAAGACGTGGGAGTTAGGGGAGGACATGGTTTTTCCCAAGTTGGAGGTAATGGGTTCAAACTGAATCCATATTCTTGCAGTCTCTACATAAGCCTTTGCAAAAACATGAGCTTGGACAGTATGTCAGAGCATATTTATTGTTTATAGACCTGCCCTGTGGCTCCCCTGTGTAAATCATGCAACAGGAGAGATCTAACCTACCTTTTGTAATATAAAAGCTCCTCTTGAAGTAAAAACACTCTTGATTTCAGTTCATTCCTCTCGTGAAGGACATCCCGGAGCTCCTGCAAGGTGAATCTTGGGCGATTCGGATCTTTTAAGTCCAGTGCCATCTTTTCTGACTCAGAGAGACAGTCATCATTGTTTGGTTCTGCCTAGGAAGTGAAACGTGGGCTTTAAATTCACTGTGCAAATGCATGTTGGAGGAGTTTGAAGTATTTACCAGAATAGTTCCCAGCCTCTTCCTTTCAGCACTATTCAACCCTTTTTTGAAGAGAACCATAGCAATTGGAAGACGAAAAAAAATGTAGAAGAATTTGTTTTTCACATTAAAGACTGTCAGCAACAACAGCTCAGGGATCTGATCATTTTATTCCTTCATGTGCACAGGCTGACCGATGACACACACAGGACAGGTGAGACTGGCAGGCCTGGACACAGGGTCCAGCTTGAGCCACCTTAGAGGTAATAAGGTTTTTTTGTGGAGAAATTCCTGTGGAATCCAGCCTACCAAAAAGTCCACTGAAAATGTCCAATTTTTGATAAGTCAGTTTAAGGAATTCATACATTTAGCAAATGGAGTAAATCAAACATCAGCCTTTTACATAACCACTGAATAAATGGCACAGCAAAGGTCATGCAGTTCCTTCCAGCTCCTCCCACAAAGAGGTGGCTCCTTAGAATGTAAACATATAAAGTGGAGATTTAAGTTTGTATCCCCCCTAATGCTTTCATTCAAAAACAGGAGTGATGATGTTAGCACCAGATCTGGCTACAAAGTGGAAGAAAACTGCAGATGAGGTATTTAGACATGTGTACCCTTGCCTTATCTTTTTTTCTAAGAGTTCACTGGAAGCTGAGAGGAATTTTATCTCCCACCAGCCAGTTTCTGTGGCCCCCAACAAGCCAGAATTTGCTCTCTAGGTACGTGTCTTGATTCCCAGGCCTATGGGGCTGCTTCCTGTCATGTGTAGCACTTGCTCAGAACTCCGTGGCACAAACTGCTTGTGAAAACATGGTCTGTGTAAGCACAGCACACAGGAGACCATCGCTGCTGTTGTTCCACTCAGTGGCTGCAAAGAGCTGAGGACCAGGTAATGAGAAATCACAAGGTTTGGGAAGGGTACTCGGAATTGAGACGCTCTAAAGCAGCTCCAAGCCGTTGGAGGTCTGCAGGATTTATAACAATATAAATAAATGCAGGACATTCTGTTCTAGTAAAATACATTTGAAATGTAGCAAAGCCCATTTGAAATGTGATGCTTTTTGCAAGGACTGATAGGAGCCAGCACGTGAGGTCAGCTCAGCAGCCAGGTCAGCTACCCACCCTCCTGGGAGGATGCAGAGATCAGTCTCAGAGCTCCTGTGTAGCAGTGATGCCTCGCTGGAATACAAGCTGGAAATTTGAGAAGTTAAGTAGTAAAATTCCTAAACAATCCATTTTTTGTCATCCTGACCCTACCCTCCTTTAAGCCCTGTTTGTGAAACAGTTTTGCCATCTACTGATCTGTTGTTTCAGGCTGAACTTGGCTAAGGTTAGTGCACTATGAATTTCCAGAGCAGGACTGCAGTCCCTGTCCTGCAGGAATGAGGCAATGGAGTGATGCTGACTTGGGCACTGTTTGCTCACCCCTTTCATCCAAACACATTCCTTTGCACAGACTGCATGGATTGCTGCAACCTAACGAGATTCAAAGGAAATTACCCAAACACTTTAACTCCTCTTCACCCCCTAGATAAGGGTCTGAGCTGATGTCTCTTCTTTTGGTTGTATATTTACCCCACATCTTTGCCCGAATAAGCTATTCTCGCTAGATTTGGCTCAATTCAGCAAAGACTGAGCAGCCTGTACCCCATGCAAATGTCCTTGACTGAAGCCAACAAGCAATGTCCATTCGGGAGCATGCAGCTATTCCAGCTTTCTGCTTGCCACTGCAATTCCTGTCTAACCACCGTCCTGGCAAAGGGAGCAGGAACGGCTCTAATTAGAAGAGGCACTATTGCCATGGAACTGATGAGTTAGAGAGAGGTGAAGAATGCATCCTTTCTCTCCAGACACTGAGGACACTTTCACTCCTGCTGGCTCCAGGCCTGGGCTCCCCAGCCCCGTTTACAAAGCTGGGAGTCCTGGCTGAATTAATAGCAATGAAATAATCCTTTTCATTATTAATACAGTGCTTGCCCAATTCAGCAGTGACATGTTAACACAACACTGGCTGTCACATTCCCAGGGGGACCAAGGTGCCCCATCAGCCCTTGCCTCTGCTTTTTGATGTATATTTCTGCCTATTGCCAGTGAAATGGATGTTTCACTGGATGTTTCACTCTCTGTTGCAGTCTGTCATGCATTTACAACATGGAGCTCTTACAAATGCATTGAGCCGAACAGTTCTGTGTGACAGAGCTCCTCTAAGTTCTTAAATATCAGGATACCCCTTATTCCATTTCTTACTCTTCTGTGAGCATCATTACAAGAGGGAAATGCAGCACATCTGCTTTAGGAAGAAAAAAGTAATGTCATGTGCACAAAGGAAAATACTAGGAACTATAAAGAGAACTAAGGGATCAGTGCATCTTTTTCTCAGGAAGCTCCCCTCACATTTGCATTCCTGCTGCTCTGATCTCAGCCCCAGCTCCATTTGCAGACTGTCACTTTGCCTGTTCTGCAAGAACTCGGCTCTGCCAGTGGTAACGTTTGCTTTTCATGAACATCTGTGCTCATTACACTTCACTGCACAAATTCTAATAGGAAGCAAAACCAGAAATAAGGCCAAAGTTGGTTCCTCTAAAAAGTGCCTTTAAATATTTATATGTTGATTTGGTAGCAATAAACCAGCACAGTCCTGACTGATCCAAAGTGCCATAAGCAGTGCACAGACCAGGTGTGCAGAGTTCTGCCCTGACTCCAGGACCACTTCTGGCACAATTTCTGTTCCACTGTGGTTCTCATGCCACCACCACCACACTGCATCCCTGCGACCCATCCGGCCTTGAACATTTGCAGATTTGGCAGAACTGAAGCTACGTGTTGGCTGTTTGTCTTTGGAAAAGCAAGCTCTTTAAGGAATTGGTTTGTTTTCCTTTGGGGGAAGGGGTAGGTGTGTAGAAGAAGAGGAAGCCAACACGCTAACACAGCCCTGCCAAAAGGCTGTCTGCTTCCAATACCAACTAACAGCTGATACTCCAGAGATTTTGGATTGTTTCATGATCTTTTTAATAGAACACACTCTTTTGAAGCAATGCTTTGTTCTGATATGTGGCAAATTTTGCACTCTAGTGCGTGACCCAAAGGTTACACTCCCTAGGATGCAAGATGAGTAGCCACATCTAAGGGAGAGCTGTTCCCTCCCTGCTAACTTGTGCTGCCACTCTGCCTTCTGCAAGACTTGTTCCCTCCCTTAGGAAAGAGGAGTTTGCTCCTGTGGATCATCACCCACCCTAACAGGGCCTGTCCTGTCACAGTGCAGTGAGGGACATCACTCTCTGTAGGTCACGCCTGAACTCAAGGTGCTGCCCTCAAATCCCACCATTGCCTCTGGTGTGTGTCAATCACATTTACCTTTATCCAAAGAGATACTTGGTATAAAGTCCAAAGCTTTTTAAAAGGCTGTTTAGTAAGTGACTTAAAGTGCCTCTTACCTTTACTTCCTCCCCATTTCGGCTGTCCTGGCTGTCCTCACCCTGCAGTTTTTCTCTGAGCTTCCCCAGCTCTGCTCTCAGGTTGCCCATCTCCTGCTCCTTGGTTTGCAGATATGCTTCCAACTCCACCTTCTGCTCGATCAGCGCCTTCCCCTGAGCCTCAACCACCGTGATCCGGTGCCGCAGGTCGTGGTTAATTTTCATTAACCTGTTCTGCTGCTGCTGAAGCTGCAAAACATGGATGCAATAGGTCAGTGTCCATCCAGCCATCAGCCAAGAAGGCCAAGTCCCCAACATCATGTTAAAGTCGTGGATTCCTGTTGAATTTAACCTGAAAAATTTTTCCCCTCCTCACCCCCAGATTACTTTTTTAATATCTAATTATCTACTACAGTTTCAGTCACCCAAATTTAATTGATTTCTAGAGTAAAGAGTCATTTTTCCCCTAGCGCAGGGAATTCAAGCAAATAAATAGCTACTGATATTATTTAATAAAAGCAAAATTCAAGGATAGGGTGGCTTATGGGATTCTGAATCAAATTGTAACCCAGAGTAGAAGAAAACCAAGACAAAGGAATCCTTAATATTCAGTTTATAAGTACTTTGCTTTGAGCTCCCAGGCTCTCCCCCAAGGCAGGAGGTGACCTGCTGGGGATGTGCAGCGGCACCTTCCAGAGGCAAAGCAGAGATCACCTAGGCCTGGCCTTACTGGCATCACAGAAGTCCCATGGCCTGAGGAGATGAGGCAATGTGAGGATGGGAAGCAAAATATGGGTAAGGAGGTCATTCCTCCTGACACAAAAAGTGCCAAGACATCATGTCATCCCTGGAGTCACAGTGGAGTCTGTGATTCATCCAAGACTAAGCCCAGAACAGAAGGTCACTGCTGGCAGAAGTGGCCTGGGCTAAGCAGTGTCCTTGCCATGCAGAGATTCCACACTGCATCCCTGGTGTGGCAGTGCATGTGTGGAGTACCTGCTGCCATCCCTGGAGACAGTAAATGGAAAATATACAGCATCCCATTCACCCACAGCAGGGATCCCTGGGTGGGGTGAGGCATGGCGTGCTGAGTTTGCACTGCCAAAGCAGAGAGAGCTTCAAGGAGCCAGAGAAAATTACCTGCCCCATTCCCAAAGTGTGTCTGGTCCAGAACACTTCAGTTGCAGGACTAATAATTGACATTGTTTACACTTTCTGCATTAACGTCAAACTCGAAATCAGGCTATGGTGGAAAAGAAGAGAAATAGGAAGACTAAGAGCCACTTACCGCCTCTACATCCTCATTTTTAAGTCCAAGTTCCCGGTCCTTTGCTCTGATTTCATCCCTCTGTTTATCTACCACTTCCTTCAGCTTCTTCATGACTTGCCGCTCTCTCTCTGACATCCCTGGAAAAAAAATGAACACAGAAAACAAACTAAGGGCAGTCAGGAGCTGCTGAAGCTGAGAACAGTAACAGTGAGAAATATTTAAGTAAAGACTGTGGAAGTTGCCTGCTGGTAGAATTACAGAGATGCTTTAGAGGTTACTTCAAGGGTAATAGAGAATAGAAGATAACAGAATCCACTCCATAAAGCCACTGCACAGAAATTCCTTAGAAAAGGAACTGACAGTCCTCAGAAACATTTATAACGGTGAAGTGACACTGCTGCAACTTGCTGCCTCAGGACTTTTACATCAATGTTCGCACTATGCCCCAGGGAGCTTGGTTATCTGTGTGATAATCTGTGCAATCAGCTGGCCAAGACAATGTGAAAATTGTGAAAAAGATGGTCTGGATCTTCAGCAAGATGTAAACAACATATCATTGTTGTGGATTGCATCTGGATCCAAACCAGCTGAGGAGCACTGGACTAGATTGATTTTTTGTTGAAATCCAGTTTAGTGTTGGGTGAAAAGGAGATGAAGCAGGACCTTTCAGAATGTACCCCTGCCCTGAATCAAGAACCAAAATTTAGTCTGAAGTACAGTCACATATTTCCTCCTCATGTTTTGCTACCCTTTTCCCATCCTATTGTGTGCTAATTCATATTTAGAATAACTGTACTTGAGAGGTAAATACTACATGGCATTTCACTGCTGAAAGGAGTTTGAAACTTCGCCAAGAATCCAACACTGATCCTGTCTGAAAAAAAATAAACCTTAAATCTGACTAATGAATCATTAGGAAATGTCATAAACCACAAAACAGGAAGCATTCTTGCACTTGCCATTACAGAGATAATTTGGATCTGGCACTACAGTGATGGGCTCTTCAGAGCAGACCCAGACCAGAGGATTTTACTTGGTGAGATGATGAATCTCCTGTGCTGGCTTTCCTTGAGAACAGCACAGAGACAGTTTGATGGTCCTGCATTATCACATGAAATCACATTGCACAACATCCTTGAAGATGAAAACCCTGTGACCAGGGCAGTGTGTGGCTGCTCTGGCCAAAGTCCAGCCGAAGCAGGAGCTCAAATCCAGGGTCTGCTGCTAATTCTATTACCTTTGGGAAAGTACTTTGTTATGTGGGTCTTCAGCTTTTTCCATTTACAGACTGCAAGTGGGGATAATTCACTCCCTACTCGGGGTGGTTGGAAAGTTACTTCTCTTTTAATATATTAAAGCAGCTCCCACATCAGAAATATGCTCTGTATGTACAGATGTATCCAGCCAGGCAAAGCTGTCCTTTCTAACATCAGCTCAGATTTTCTGGTTTTGTTCTTCCCTCATCAGAGAAATCCAGAGTTGCTCCCACAAGAGAATTTGGCTGCATGTCTTTAGGAACTCCAGCTCACAGGTCAGCTACAGCATGAACTGATGGCTAATAGAATAGAGCAGGACAAACCTCAGAGAAGGAGAGAGAAAGGGAGTAACTGATGGATGTGCACTCCTGCAGCAGCTGTGGGCTCCCAGGCAGGCATGGGAAGTGTACCAGAGCAAACAGGGGGAACAGCAGCTCCAATCCTCAGTGCTAAAGGACCAGAGCAGAGAACAGGGAACTGCTCTGCTGGGAAAATGACTGGTGGTCATTTGGTTCATAGGACACGTTCCTGTCAAACCCCAGAAAAGAACTGTCAGTGACATGGTGTTCACATTCTAGTGTTATGTTCTCATCTCTTTTAATTCTGTGGTACATTTGCCTGCTCTATTTCTGGACCCTGGTCCTTATCACTTCTATGCTTTGGGTTCTAGTTCTTTGCAGGATAATTTTAGTTCTTTGCTGTGGTACCAGATCATACCCACCAGGGAGGACAAGTGTCATAGACACATACTGCTACTTAACTTTTCTAAAGGATCCACACTCCCCTGTCACAACACAGGTCTGGTACATCTCTGTATCCACAAACCTCACTGCAGCTTCCTGGATCCACCTGCTGCAGCCAGTCTCAGAGCTGGGGCCTGAAACATCAGCTGTATTTAAAAACTAAAGAATCCAAACCTTTGCCTTGAAGTAGAGGATCTGCAGTGAAACTTTATACTGGTGGTTTCACCCAGGAGGCAGAACTAGTGAATGCAGCTGTATCCATTAGTACTTGTGAGATGCTTTGAGATCTCTAGATAGCAGGTGCTATTTAAAGAAAAAGTACCATTCAGTGCTGACTACTTTTCCTCCCACTGTGCTCATTTTTCTCCCTAACATTTTGTGAACCTAAAAGGCTGCAATTGTGTGCACAGATCGCTACAATTTTTATTTCAAGAGAGGGTGGGAAAGGAAAGGTGGGAAGCGTTTGTGAAACAGTCACATCTACTTCCATTTCCCCAGGCACTGGGAAAGAGGAGAAGGAAATCATTAAGTGTTCTAAATGTAAAATAATTAGCTCTAAATGATTCAAACTCTAATAACTGCAAGATCTTAAATGGCACACCCAGTCGGCTTCCCTAGGCATATCCTATGAGCAGCTTCCTGTGGATTGCTGTGATCACAGCATTGTTCCAGCAAGAGAAAGGAACGCAGCTAGAGGGGAGGACACCGAGGGAAGAAAGAAAAGAAACTGGGGAAAAAAAGTCCTTTATGTTTAGGGATCTGTTCAGCGTTGTGTCCACACGACATCTATCACTACAGTCCAAGCGCCAGGCAGAGCCTGTGGCACTGTACCATTACCTAAACACCCAGAACAAGTTCAACTCCGCTTTTGAAGGGGACTGTAGCTCCCACAGCACAGGAGGGTCACACAGCTGCTGCCATCCTGCTGCCTGTCCCTTACCACAGCCAGGCTGAGGCAGCAGCTCCTGCTGCAGTGACACAGCAGCCTGCTTGTCCTGTTTGACACACTTGGGTCAAGTTTGCATGTGGCATTTTCCCAGGATATTCCAATCAGTCAGCACCATCAAGCAGTGCTCACTTTGAGCTTGGGAGGAGTCGCATTAAATGGGTGTTACAGACTCATCTTTAACCCCTCCTGTGTGTTTTGTGTTCTGCCACAGGTCCTTTCACATGAACAGAACACTCCTGTTTGGATAGGATTGCCTCTGCCTCTCCCATGAACACTTCATCACGCTCAAGTGAGGCTCTGAGAACTAATTGGCAGGATTGGATCTCAAGGCCTTGCACTACCAAATCAGTGGCCTCTGCTGCCTGTGTAAAATAACTCCTGTAACTGTCTGGTGAGTTAGCAGTGAGCTGCTGATCCCTGCTGCTCGCTGAGGGGAGAAATGATCACAATACTAACCCATGCTGAGGTAGGAGCACTGGAGTCTGGTCAAAATTAGTCCAGCTAACACAGTATTTAGCTGTGAAACCTGCCTCCCTGCATTCGACATCAGACCAAAGGACAGAGACTGAAGAGCAGCAGAACTGCCTTCTGACACTATCCAAACAAATCATTTGAGACAAATCCATCCCCGCTCATTAGTGACAAAATTTCCTGAGAGGAAAACAGTTGGGTTTGATATAATAGATCCCAATAATAAAATGGGGTTGATATAAATTAATGTGACTTGACTTAAACTGATTATTTTGGCCAAAGAATATCCGTGATTCCAGACTCTAAGCTCTGGAATGGGTTTATGGGTTTTGTTTGTGTTGTTATACTTGGGTAGACACAGTAAAAATAACATGAAAAGCACGTCTGGCATTTGCTTGGCTGGCTGGGTATGAGGAGTATGGCTATATTTAAATGCAAGCACATGAGCTGCAGTGAGCTAGATAGCCACTGGAAGGGGAAAAAAAGAAAAAAGAGAAACAAAAGCAAAGGGGAAGCTGGTTCTTCATAACACAATCAGTCTGGGTCCATGACTCATCGCTGCCATTCTGAATTTTGCATAGTTTGTAAGCCTGATGTTGAGCTACTTCTTTGCCACTAATTTACTCCTGAATTCAAGGTGTTGCATTTGTCTTAAGTGATAGACCAAAAAATGTATCTAGACTTCACTTCCAGAGATGCTTCTTAGCCAAACAAAAAGCTGTTCAGGCTTTTCTTTCTCTTGTCCCTCCACCTCTTATCATATCTTCAGTGTCATTATGTATTTAGAGATTTTCTATTCAGGTAAAAAACCAAATAAACAAACAAGCCTTCAAAACCCAGATCTGCATTAATCTACAGAAAAAAACCCACCCAGTCAAAATATTTTGATAAAGTATTGCTTTTTGTAACAAAGCAAGTACTGAATTTGAAGTATCAAACTTGCCTTCATGCTTCTGAAATTCCTCTTCTGTGAAATTAATGTCTTTGTGAGACAAGTTTGTCATCAGTTGTTTATTCTCCTCCTGCAGCTGTGCAATTTGGGTAAGAAGGTCCTGTGCTTCCCCTCTCCAGACATCCTCCACCAGTTCTAATTCCTACAGGGTAGATCAGGACAACATATTTATATTTTTTAACACGTTAAGAGTCTTTGACTGGACTATTTACAGATCAAACTAGTAACTATCCGACCGTGATTCTTATGGAAAACAATTAAATGAGACTACTTTGAGTTTCTTAGAAGACATCTAGTTTTCTAATGCCACCACCAGGAAACCAGCCATCACAGTCCCCTTTGTTACATGCTGAATGTAAATACCCGAGGGGATCATTCCTGATGCAATAATTTTGGATGTGCAAGTTACCTGAAGGATGGCTCCTTATGCCCTGCTTTGTTGGGAGGACCAGATTAAGGGAGCTGCTGTGTTAGACAAACAACCAAACACGAGCACCAATTCCCTCCTGCATCCCAGGAAGCAGCTGCAAAGCTGTTAGAAATGCCCCCAACCATCCCACAGTGCGGGCCAGGGAGTCAGGGTTGGACATGCTCGTTCTGACAGAACACCCTGTCTGGTCTATATTCCTGTTATGAAACACAAGTGTAAATTGATGAGTGTGTGATCCAGTGCAGGAAAGCCAGAGCTCCTGGTCCACATGGTGAACACAAGACCAAACCGTGCTGCTTCCTATGTAAATTGTTCTCTATGGAATGTCCTGAGTGGTATCTGTGTTAGCACCAGTGAGGCCAGTCAAAACAGCTCCCATTTGTCAGGACACTCTGTGTCAAGAGCAGCTGTCACCAATCCTCATAAAGGTCAAATCAGGACAAAGAGTATAGAGTCCTCAAGGAAAAGAGTTGTACTTGGAGCTTTGCTTGCTCCAAAAGCTTCTCCATATATCTTACTTCTGCAGTGGGGAGCATTCCCTGCTCCATTTTTACGTATGTTCTTCAAACAAAAAGCTGCATGCAAATCCCTGGAGCCAGGCTGAGTCACTGCTGACTTTCACATCCATCCACATGCCCCTTTCCTACCTAACAACAAAACACATTCAGACAACAACCCAGCCAAGCACAGCTCGAGGCTAAAATAAGCTCTGCTGAGAGATTAAAGGATAGCTCTCTGCTTTGAATGTATGCTCTGATAATTGGAAATCATGCTCCTGGTGACTTTTGGTCCAAATGCCATTTTATTCCAGCATTTATTACTGTATCACTGCTAAAAATTTTGCAGAAAACATTATATGGCAAAGAATAATAAGTAACAAAGGTGTGTCAAGCTATGCAGACTTAACTATTAAAAAGGAAAGAAAATGTCATTAATCACCTATTTTACTTGAAACTCATTATCCTGAGAGAAAAGCAAATCTGTAATGAAAGTGATATTGCCAAATACCTGGACTATTTACAGTGATGCTGCCTGTTACAACTCTGTAGCTAAAATAACGCAGTGACCTATTTTAGCAATAAACCAGCACATTCATCACTTATAAGCATATTGATAAAACCAAAATAGAATGCACACAAAACCCCAAACTATCTAAACTTATATCATTTATGTGTGGCTGCACTGTAAACACAAAACTATCCTAAGGTTTGCCTAGGCAAACTTTTTTATTTATTGCTATTGAAGAGCCCAATGAATTGGAGCAGAGATCAACTTCTGAATCCTCATTAATGGAAGTACCAGACAGAGAAGGGCACAGCTACGGGCCAGGCAGTGCCAGCCAGCTCAGGAAGCCCCAGGCAGTGGGTGCTGAGCCAGGTTTATAGGCAAAACAGATTTACATGTAAAGTTTAAGTGCTGAAATCTTGTAAACTGATGCTTGCAATGACCACTAGAAGCTTTCCTGGGTGGTTTTTGTAGGCTTTGGGGTCAGAACTATTTCTCAGACTCTGATCTTTTCTGCTTATCAGCATCTGTCCTGTGAAAGAATCTTCAAATCCTCACACTGGAACAGAGATGATGTGAGACCACAGTTCCAGAGGGACCTGGTGCACTGGGAACCAACTTGAATAAAGAAATTCCAAAAAGGTATGTATCTTGTAGTTTATTTTCCTGTTAAAATATATTTCCACTGAAGTTTCACGTGGATTGTGTAAACACTCCCTGAGCCACTTCATGACTCTCAGAGAAGCTGACAGAGCAGAGGTGGTTGACTGGCAGGGAGATCAGCTGACACGTTTAGGAAACTTTTTAACACTTGTAAGAACTTCACAAACATCTACACAGAACAACTTGTACAATGACACTGGGTCATTTCAGTATCACTTCACCCCGCAGCATTTGGTAAATATCCAACATACTTGTATCTATTCTCTAGACCTTCTTATTTCCTAGTCTTGAGACTTAGCGGGGCTTTGTACATTAAAGATCTTTTATCATCCTTTTAAGAGATATTGCCCTGAGACTTCCTCTGCAAAATGCTGCAGATTTATCCTGGATCTTCCATATGCTAGGTGAAAGTCCTCTAGCTGACTCTTTCTAAAATATAAAACTGGAATTTATTTAAATTAAAGCCAAATCTTGAAGTTTGGGGTCTCTCTTCCAGAAATCCCCTGTCTCCTGTTTATCCTGATTCTGTGTGTGGAAGCAGGAATGGCATGAGACAGCAGTGATGATTTAGCACAGTCATTTACTAGAAGAACCATTTCTTGTATCAGTTATCTGGGTGGTTTAAGGAGTGGATCTGCCACTTTTACTGTGGTAACTGGAGTGTGCTGTCCTGCCATAAGAAGGTAAGAGAATATGGGAAATGGTCTCTACCTTAGGCTTTCATGGCAGTGGGGTCAGGGAACACTACGACCACTCCAGAACAAGCCAAGGGACATCTTGCATCAGAGGATGCAGCAGCAATCTGGGAGAGTGCTCTTCCCTACTCCTCAGCTCTAACGCTGCTCTGAAATCACTTGGTCCTCCATCTCTCTCCTATGACTTGCCTAACCCGACGTGTGTGCCAGGAAAACTAGACTGCTAAATCATTCCCAGCTCTGGAGAGGAAAGTGTATTCTTGTCAGTGACCTTTCCTGGCCTAGCAGGAAGCAGCACTATCCTCGCCTCAGGAGACGGGATGGAGCAGGAGTCCTAACCGGGGAGACACAGGGAAAGGAAATGCAGTGACTAGGGAAGGGGTGGAGAATGGGAAGGAGGGAGGAAACTTCCAGGAGGGAAGGAAACAAAAAACAACAACACGCCCAAACCCTCAGCGACGCTAAGGCAGCATCCACGTAGAGCCCGTGAGCCCGTCCGGGCTGTACCGCACGCGTGCCCCGCCCGCTCCCACGGCTCCGTGGCATCCCGGCCCGAACCCCGGCCTCCCTCTTTGTTTTCCCGGCGGCGGCGGGGGGAGAACGGCGGCAGGGGGGCCGGGGCCCGGCTTCCCCGAGAGCGGCTGCGGCAGGCGGGGACAGCCCTGCCCCGCCGCGTCCCCCCGGCCCCTGCCCGCACCTTCTGGTGCTTCCGCTCCTTCTCGATGCGGTCCATCCTCTCCAGCCGCAGGCGGTCGAGCTCCAGGCGCAGCTCCTCCATCTCGGGGTTGATGTGGTTGCGGCTCACCAGGACCTCCAGGATCTCCAGCACCCGCACCACCTTGGGCATGAGGCGGGCGATGGCCTCGCAGCCGTGTTGATCGATCACCCGCTCAAACTCCTGCCCCACGGCCGAGGCGATGTCGTACACATCCATGACCGTCAGCTCCGCCGCGTTCTTCTCCAGGGCGGGCGGCGCCCCACCGCCGTCCATGGCTCGCCCGGCCTCGCGGCGCCCGCATAGGCGGCGGCGGGGCGCGCTCCGGGCCGGGCGGTCCCC
>WBMZ01020015.1:0-12464 GCA_013400975.1 Atrichornis clamosus | reverse complement strand
TTGGCCAGCGGCATGTCCATCTTGGCAGGCAGCCAGATGTTGGCCCTGCAGGACATGATGGTGGGAGCTTCTGGCAGCTTCTCACAGAAGCCACCACTGTAACGCCCCCCACTACCAAAAACCAGGCCTTGCAAATCCAAGATACCAATAAATGTTTCTTTGTTCTGGTTTTAGATAGTAGATCTAGCTTCATAAAATTAGTGTGAATTCTGGTTTGTTTCTGGTAGGTTGAGAATTCTACTGTGAAATTAGGTAATTAATGTCTTTCTTCTGTTTTTGTTCTGATTTAAAAAACTCCAAGATGCCAGTGGTTTAAATAAAGATTCTTTTTCCCCAATCTGCAAGTAGAATTCCTGATAAGAATGATGATAAATCTGATTAGGGATTTTGTTTGTCCATGTTTGATGTTTGTATAAAAATAAATATCAACCACTTTTATTTGCAAATTCAGCCATTTGGACCCTATTTGGTTTAGAGAAAGTATGTATTGTGATGTGATGCTGTGCAAATGTTTCTGTAAGAGAGTCTTGTATGTTTAGTAAAATGAAGAATTGACAAGAAATATTAGATTCTGAAAATATGAACACAAATTCTACTGTCAAGTAAACCATGATGAGAAAAAGGGAGTGGCTTAATGTGCAATGAAATATTGGCTATATTTGCTCTGAGAAGATACTTCCTATATAGCTCATGCTAGATAGATATGAAAGAAAAGAGGAATTAAATTCTTTCTTTTCCAATAGAATAACCACAGACCAACACACCCCTGCTAGATTTCAGAAGAAATAACAGGATACCTTAACCCTCTACAGAGGATGTGATTCTTTATCTAGTTACTCTACATGCTCTCTGATACCATGTCAGAATTTTTAAGCAGGTGGATTTCCACTGTAGACTTGAAGCATGTTAAGTATTTATAGAAGAGATTTATTGAACTCCCAGGGTATCTCTGTAGGAAGAGAAGAAAGTGCTTTGAATTCCAGTGGAACACCTGATCTGATCATTTTCCCTAATATTCCTCAGATCACCCCTTACCCCCCATATGTATTGTGAGATCCCTCTCTGTGCTGCTTAATAATTTCAGGTTACTTGAAATTCCTATTGGTATGACAAGTATACATGTCTGTCTACAGGCATTACTCCTCTGCTCCTTTGACTAGACTGGAGTTTATTATGGAGAGGTCAATAGTGAGAAAAAATGTGTACTACCCTTTCAACGTGTCCTTTAGAAAATATGTATAACATTCACTTTTCCTTCGTCAGGTGAAAATAGATAACAATGCATCATCGGTGACTAGTGAGGTCATTGTTCCATAAAGTTGCCAATGTCCAGTGGAGAAAACAAAACAAATTAATTGTGCATCTTTTAGATAAAAAATGCAACTCTAGTTATGAAAATAGCACTTTCAATACAAATTAGTGCAACTAATCTCAATAGAAGACAGGTGTTGTTTGACCAGTTTCACCTTATTTGGCATGTGGGAATACCTTTCAGTCATGAGAAGCATGGAGCATCCTTTTCCGTAACTGTAGAGGAAGCATGATGATTTTCAGGTTACTGCACACGTCATATGAGGAGCTAAACTGGTAACACATTTTCATGATTGTACATTGTGATGATGACTGGACAAGTATTTTGTGACTTGATACTGCTTCTGGCAAAGTGAATGAATGCCAAGATTGCCAGAGCATCAAAGGAAGCATTTTTAATTTAAATATGCATGCTGAGATGCAGCTGTGCCAATACATGCATATTTATTGACTCTGGCCAGGAGGCAAATGCGTAGCTAATTAAACCATAGTAGTGCTGGCGAAGGCTTGATTCTAAAGGCCTGGGTTGTTGAAGACTTAGCTGAGATGATTTTGGTGGATATAGAAGCAATTTAAAAATAAAATAACCCTAGGCAATATTAAACTTGGCCACTGATAACCTGGTAGTTAGTTTTCAAAGAGATCAGGATAGGCTCTGGCAGTAGGCATAGTATAGCTCAATAAAATCATACTTATACTGATATTTCTATACAATTCCATGTTTTAGTTTAGGTAGCTACTAGGCATTGCATCAGGATACTGTGACCAAGATGAGCTCAAGAAATAGTTTAGCTGGTAGTTTAGTGAGCCACATTACTTGAATTATAAGCAGGCCACATATATCTTCCAAGGTGCTAGTAAAGGGTCTCTTCACAGAAGTTTCTTCTCATTTACCAGCATATAACAGGTAACTCCATTTCAGAAAGCCTACTTCTATGGAAGTTCAGGTATAGTAGGTTTTCTAACTATTCACCTTTCTGTGGAGCTTCTGCAAGAAGATGTGCATTATGATGTTTGGTTTTCTGAGAGGAATGTCTGTGCACTAGAAACTGCACTGAGACACTGCTTACCCTTGGGTAGCTCAGTAGTTGAATGGCAGCCTGTATTCAACTTCTGGGCCAAATTTTAAACAAGTGAAAGTTTGCATGAAGATAATTTATTAGTCTTGTAATTTACATGAATTTTGAAGAATTTTTATTATTCCAGGTATGCAGTAAAAATGCATATTAAAAGTGAGAATTTATAATACATCCATTCTGCTCAGATCCATCTGAAAGCCAGGTACTCAGGTGCTTGGTTTGGTGACTAACATTCCCAGGTAGGCAGCATCACCAACCTCAGGGTTTAAAAGAGTCTGTTCCTATATACTTCCTAATCACAAAACTGACTTAAAATTCATGAAGTTTAAAAATAAATGCATAAAAATAAGGTTTTATTATTATTGCTTTGGCATTTCAGCCTTAGGGTACACATTTTTAAAAGCTTATTGCGTGATCATGGAGGCAAACAATACAGCTAACAAAATTAATAAATGAAAACTGAGTTTATAAACTGACATAATGATATTACTGTAGAAACAGAAGTTGTAAAAAATGCATAAAATCTTTCAATACATATAGTAAAATCAAGAGACTTGGAGCAGGTCCCCATTCGATTGGGATATTTTACCCCTTCTCACAGGATCTTCTTCCCCTTCTCATGGGATCTTATTCTACCTCTTCTTTCATGAGTATAGTTAGTAAATTGGTCATTGAATTTTTTATCCCTATTGGGCATGCTGTAAGGAAGTGTCCTATCTACTCCCTGACAGACTGTGCTAAGATCAACTTACTCCCTTGGAATTTAACTGAGAGAAGGAAGGGAGGAGACCAGAAGAAATAGCCGAACATAAATAAAATAAACAAATTCTGTAGCCTACTATAGCCAAAACAAGATTGGGCATGATTTGTTCTTTCAGCTTGCCTATATGAGTTGAAGGAGTGTTTTTTAAAAACCTTACAGCATAATATGCATAGTCTAGCAAACAGTTACTTTACACAGAGGGTTATTCTGAATAAAAATGTTGATTAACCAGAGAAAATCAAACTCTGAGAACCAGTATCATTCCTTCCTAGTTACAGACTCCCAGCGTGTTTATTTAGTGTCACCCATAGTCTGTCATGGCTGACCTAAAACTATCAGAAACAGCTACAATTGCAGCCAAGCATAAACAAAAATCTGAACTGAAGGTGCAAGGGGACTGCCATTCCTAAGATAAGATCTATTGCTGTAATAGCCCTTGATTATGGCGGCCAAATAAAAAAAAAAAAGGAAGCAAATATACAGACACATTTCTGTTTATTTATACATGAAAGGAGGGAAACAAATCATTTACGAAGAGGAAGGCATATAGGGAATAGGGTTTCATTACATGTCAGTGTTTCTCAACAGTTTATAAAACATGATTTTGTGAAACTAAAGGTTTGCTTGTGGTCTTCTCTGTTTGCTTAATGACATTTTGTAAAGTGATAAAAATCACATGGAGATAGCAGAGAGAGAAAGAGAATATGCCAGATGGTTATCTGTTGGTAGAGTGTTTTTCACCCTTCCTTCCACCTACAGCACAGAAGCCTTGGTTTTACACTGAAGACAGATTTGCATTAGAAGAAACCACATATGAATAAAAGTCTGATACATTATGCTTCAGGTGTGTGAAAGATTTGTAAATTGCTGGTGACACAGGTAATGAAGGTGACTCATGTGTGACAAAAGCTGACTTGTTATTTAAAAGACGTGATTTTCAGACAACTTTCAATTTTCATTGTAATCAGTTTCCCTGAGCTCATAGGGGTTTCTTTAAAAATAGGGAAGAGTAAAAAAGATTTAAACACAAACTTTAAAGATCTTGGTGTATAACCACTGCTACTCTTGTGGGAAAAATTGCTTGCACTCCTCTGCAGTCATGCCAAAGGCTTGGTCACTTGGCCATTTTAAAGGTCAGTTCCTGTCTTTAGCTTAATTCTCAGCATGTTACAAGGTTTCATTCATTATTGTTTAAGTAAATGAAATCTTCAAAGCTCAAAACTTAAGTGAGAGTAGTTGTGGGACTTTGTGCTTTATAAGAAGTACTCCACTTTTTTTTGAGTTTTACTGAGCAGGTTAAAGGGGGGAAGACTTATGAGATGACTCTACTAGTTTCTTTTTTTTTTTTCAAAATGTGCAAATTCAATGGTCTATTAGCAAACAGATGTCCTGAGAAATTTTCTAAGTATGCATATTTCAGAAATGACTTTGATTTGACCCATATTTCTTAAAAACTCCTGAAAATGTAAGTCCTTGTTTTTTACAATTAACAGAACTTTAGATATGTTGTGACTCAATTCTTTTGCATTTCCTCTCTATCTTCCTTTTTTCCTTTTATTATTTTTCTTTATCAAGCTGCATTGGCTATTCGGTAGCATCAATGGCATATTCAATGGTAGCTCTTAGACACTTAGAAAGTACTCAAATGCTAGTCATGAATTACAGCGTCTCACATATTAATAAATGACTTAAATGTCAATTTTGAGGACATGCTATATTTTAAAAAATCCTATTTATTAACTGTAGAAGAACATTAACTTTCACTTGTAATCCAACCTAAAAATTCTTAGGTATTAGATTGGTCTGTCACCACATTGGCACAGGGAATCACTGTCTACCTGACCTTTCTGTTTGACTGGAAGGAGCTGCAGTGTTCTGCGTTCTGTATAGGAGAAATGCACAAAGTACAAGGAATTTAGGCATAGCCATTAAAAAAAACCCAAAAAACCCCAAAACCCCAAACCCTTCTTATTTGGTTTTAAAATTAGTAAAAATTCTGCTTGGAAATATTGTGGGGTATTTCACATTTAATTGTTAATTCTTCCTCTGTTTTCTTGCCAGTCACATGAATGCAGCCCTGCAAAGGACTCTGACTTTTGCAACAAAATGCATGTGGGGACTCTGGTCTTAAAAAAACCCAACTAACCAAACAAATAAAAAGGTGGATATGGGGAAGACACTTTTAAATTTCCATCAAACAGTAGTATTTGATGGAAATTTCAAATTCACATTTTGTAATTTCCTGGCCAGGAAGAACTTTCTGGGAAAGTCCCTTAAGATAAAAACAGCATACATCTGTGCTGAATGTTTAGCCCAGACTAGCAGATTTTTGCAGCAATCTGTCTTCCTGGGTTACTCACCAAGGCCAGGTTTAGCTGTAGACTTGAGTATCCTGTTGAAAGCAAAAGCTTAAAAGGAATTTAGCTATCAAGGTGCTTAGCGTGAATATGTCCACTTTGATACAGTGAGGCTGCTTGGAAGAGTGCATATGCATTCCAATATTACACCCAGGAAACTTGAGACATGTTCATCTTTCTGTTGTTAAAGAAAAAAGTAAAAATCAGCTGCAGAGAGGCAAACCTTTTGTGAGGGTAAAAAGTCATTGCTATGGTTTTCCGTAGGAGAAGATGTTAACCTTCACTCTTCTACCTTCTAGCTTTGGCACTTTATTTCAATGCAGACATTTGTGAAGCTAGGAAAGATCCTGGAAGGAGAAGAAATAAGAACAAGTGCAAAGCTCAGTGCAGAGATGAAATATAAGCCTTCAACAGTGTAGAGCCACAGTTCTATAATGTGGCTGAAAGTCGTTCACCCTTGAAAGCTTTTCAGTGGTCAGGCTGAAATACGTATCCTGGTGAGTAACTAGTGAGCAAGTGTCAGTAGCAGTAAAAATGCCAACATCTTTCACAATTCTTTTGGCTTTCTTAACACAGACAAACATTTTTACTGAGGTTTATTTTGCCAAGGTACTAAATAGATAATGCTGGGAATACCACATAAGTATATGTTTGGTACTAACTCTACACCATTATTTATTCCAAAGCCTCAGAGTCAGGTCTTATTCGCAAATAACTTGGGTTAACAAGCAGATGATAAATAACCATACCTTGCCAATTTTCAATATAGCCTCCTGCAGCTTTTGGTAAACATATTTAGAATTACTTTATTCACTATTTAGTGATTTCACTGTCCTACTTACAAAGTATTATTTATTTTGGCCAGTCTAGTGTCTAGTGGCCAGTGAATACACATGTTGTGTGTATTCTTTTACAATTGTAAAAAATCAATGCTATGAGTTTCAAATTGCAATTTGTAAAGAACATGTTGTCCAGAAAGGCAGTGGCTCCTCAGCTGGTGTTGCTGCTTCTCCTTGTTTTCAGCTGCCTCATTACAACAAGAAGAAAAAGAACAGCATTCTAACGGTGCTTCTTTTTTAGCAAGTAATTGTTGAAATTGTCATAGACATGTAAAACAATTGCAAATGATAAAAGAAGGAGCCCATGATACAATCTCTTCATTAAGATAAATATTATAGAATACTTCATGTCTGATTTCAGCAACTCTTTCTTTATAAAATCAAGTTTACTTAGACACCGGAAATATAAAACAACTGTGTAATATTATTTAACTGTGTAGCAGAGCTTCTTTATTCTTTCCACTCATTAAAATATATAGAGAGAACACAACTAAATTTTGGATCATAGTATTTGGGCAGGTCTTAAAAATAGCAAAACTTTGTGTTAGTTCATCTGCAGTGAAAACACAGTAAACATATGGTTATAATTCTCATTAGTTATTTGGGAATATTCTGATCAAACCAGGAGAAAAGATTTGTTGCCTTTTTTTTTAGTTTACATTTTTTTTAACTAAAATTCCCTCGTTTAGCATTTTTTAACTTGACTGGAAAAAATGGTTTTAGTTGAAATTGTAGACAAGGTCTCAACGCAAGAAAATATTTCACTCCAAATTTCAAAACAAAGAGATAGCTGAGTCATATTTAAATAATGCAACAAGTCATAATGAAGCCTAATTAGAATGAGTTGCTTCTTAATATGAACAGGTTTCTTCAGGAATTCAGCAGGGTTTAACAGACAGGCTGTTTTAGTTCAGGAAGCTGCCAGTGCCTGTACCTCAGCAAAGCTTTTCACCTCATGCTTACCTCGAACACGTGATGTGGTTCCTGGATCATGAGTGAATTTCAGAGTAGCTTGTTGAGTTGAAGCTTTAAGCTCTCTGGTTCAAGAACAAATCCACTCTTTTTGCAATTTCTACTAGACTTGTGACAATATAAATATATATTAGAACCCACCATTTTGTTAAATACTTTCTACAATTAATGTAGCACAATTGCTGATTTACATGGAAGCAACTACTGATATGTGACCTTCTCCCATCCTTTTGCTCTTCTTTATCAAATTTGTATGCTTATTCATTCACCCATATATGCAGATAAGCATGCTTCTTTGAAAACGGAATTCATGTTGCTTGAAATACCTTTTATTCCATTAAAGTTGGATAAATAACCAGGCTTGTTTTGCTAAACTAATTCCATATTCAGGTCTTGATAGACTAATATCTCAGCAACATATTCATCCACAACCAATGAGAAACTTTTTTTGAACTTGTTTGTTCCAAAAATAACATTCTTCTTTGGCCACATCAAAATGCTTCTGCCTTCCATAAAAGAAAAAAATTATAATAAAACAAAACATTTATTTCAAATTAGTTTCCTAGATGAATCATACTTGAAACTTCATGGCAGAATGATGATAACAACATTTCTAATTCCAGCTTTTGATTTAAAGTTTCTTTTGCATTTTGATCCATCGTTAAGACACATGGCTGTTAATGTTTGAAATTTTCTCAAAAAAGCTTTTTCTTGATTAATAGGTGTAACAAAATTGGTGCTTTTTAGAAATGAGAAAAACCAGTGGTTTCTCAAAGTTTCCCTCTTCCCTTGCGACTCACTGCATAAACATACCTACAGCCAGTTGTAAAAATAACATTCAACATCATACGAAACTCTTTCCTAACACAGCAACATTTCATTCAGGCTGCAACTGTGGTAAATATTTGTCTCCTTTTCTGCTCCCTCCCTTCTCCAAATCTTTGGTGTTTTCTATGATTCTGTGTCATTGTGAGTAAAATGTCAATATGTGTAATGACACAGCACAGTGAAAACACATATTTTCATATTCATGTAAACTCATGTAATTGTAAATTAGGCTGTGCCACCCGCTATCATAACATACTTCATGTGAAAAGATGCTAAATTTACTTGACCTACTTTCATCTTCATGTTTAGGAAACAGGGTATAAGAAGTAAACAAAGTAGTTGTGCCTCATGCAGGAGATGATTATTGTTTGAATTTATGATTCATGCCTTGAGCAAAATTTTGTTTGTGGTCTCATTTGCAACCATAATTTATATCTTTACTAGGGATATACTGTGTATTTGGGAGGTTATATATTAGGCATGCTTTGTTCTGGAACAGTTTTCTAGCTTTGGGTATAGTATTTTCTATGTTTCTGGTAGCTATAAAATCTTTTGGCATAACATTTATTGTAGAAAATATGGAATTTATTTTTTTTAAATTGCAATTCCCCTTAGGAATGTCCTATTATATTTACATTATTGCACTTGTTACAGCTAAATCAAACTAGTATTTAAAAGAGTTGTTAATCCTACTAACAACGTGTCATAAATGCAAGTATTTACTTTTTCAGTATTTCCTATCCACAGTGTTCAGTTTTTAATAATGAGTGTCTTATTTTAGTTAATCTGTATTTTTAAACTAATCTAAATCAAATATAGTTAAATATTTCTGGAGTCCAATGAAGTAATCTTTTCAGAAAAGGATGGTGATTACAGAATTGTTATCTGGTAAAGCAGACTGATTTAACTTATATCTATGAGACTAAATTCTATGAAGGATGTAGTTTTGGAGAAAAACTGAAGATAAGATAGGGGAACACAATAGACTGTCTAATATATAATAATGCACTACAGTGAAATTGTCATTACAAAATGGACTATTCTATCTTTAATGTTTATGAATTTATTAGTAGCTTTGGATTGTTGTTTACTGTGACATTCCTGTGAGCTGTCAGATAAAGTCACAACTGATAGAATCACAGATGATATGCCTGATCCTTTTTTTTAATGCACCTTTCTTTCCAAATCCAGATTATTTTACAGATAAAATCTTGTTTTGAGTCACAGAAATATTGTACTAACCCTCAGGTGGTAGGATTGCAATAATTTCACCTTTAAGTTTTGTCTTTCAGGAGGTAGAAATTTCTAACCATACCCTGAGGAGTAGGGATTTTTTTAATTAGCCAGGAGACATCCATGGAAGTCTATACTCCTGGAAGACTTCACACAGATCCTGACACATCCACCAAAAAGACACAAGACACAAGGTCTGACTCTGTCCCGGAATTTCTGGGCTCACTCTCTGTCCCAACACCTAATTCCTAAAAGCGTGGTGTTTCAGGAACTCTCATTGACCTCCTTTTCTCTGACTAAGTCATGGTAGTGAAATTTAATGAAAGCAAGGTGTGTTGTATTCAGAATCTCTTAGCTCTACCACTAGTCATGCAACTGTTCCTTTAATCTCTTAGTTCTGTGGACTCCCAACTTCATTAACTGATTAAGGAGACCTCATTGCTGTCTTGGTGCCCAAGAAGAATGCAGTGAAGGTCTCGGCTTAGACCCTCACCTTTACTACTCTTTAAGCCCAAGAAGAAAACCAGAGCAATCAGTAACTAATGGGAAATGAAACACAAGATTTATTGTCTTCTTGTGCTCCTTGCAGCCGTCCACTCCATTGCTGTGGAAAAAACCAGGAGGGTTCCACAGTGATGGCAAAGGTGGAGGTGATGGCCACATTTACTGTTCTCAAAGGTGACTCTAGGATAAAATAATTTCTCACTCTGCTCCTAAAGAGAACTGAGAAGCAGCAAGTCTCAACAAACTCATGTTACTCAAAGACATTGATACATGAGAGAGTCTTGCTGACTAGATGTAAAGTGTAACAGAGTATGCCAAATTACTTTTCAAAGACAGTATCATTTCACCTACTTGTGAGAGCTAAATTTCCAGAATATTAAAAGGAAGAAAATTACTGCATGATAGGGAGCTGCCATTGTAATATGTGCTGCTTAGTGCTTGAACATTGTAACTGTCAAGCTGATTCTATTATGAAAAAGGGAGTAATTTAACATTATTTAATATTCACAATATGCACATATTGAATGGAAGTGTATGTAGAATGTAAGGCCCTATTTCAGCATAAATGAAAATTTAATCACAGGAGTACTTCTATTGATTTTAATAGGATAACTCTTATTCTCACTTCTATGCATGTGCATAATAAATAAGAAGCTACTAATGAATATGTTTAAAAATAACTCTGATATTACTTACAAGGAAATACAGGAGAAGATATTCTATCTTCTCAAGTGCTTCTTACTCAGTTTGTGGGATTGGTCCTCCAGTCTACCTTACCTACAAACACCAATTTTATTTTGACAGCTTTATCAGGACCTTTCTTTTGGTACATGGGTAGTATGAAAATAAAGGAGAACAAAATTTAGTTTAATTAGGGTATTTCTCAAGTACTGAAGGTTTAATGCCACTACAGAGAGTTAGCTGACTAGTGCTCAGGTGGGAAAGGTGGATAACATAGGAAAATGTGTGAAACTGTAGAACTGATTATATTGCAGATTGATGCTTGAGATGTATAAGACAGAAAACATTGAATTGAGGACATGATATAGGCAGGAAAGTCTGAAGAAGCACAGACAAAATGTTTCTAAATGTTTCCTTTCATGCTGTTTCTCCTGTCCTCTTCACATGTGCTCATTTTTAAAGACCTCACCCAGACATGGCTAATATTATCATGATTTACCTTAATGTTCTGGTACAACACATTAGGAATGTCAGTGGCTTTGCAAGGTTCTCCAAGGAGCTACAGATAGCCAATAACTTACAGGCTGTCAGAAATCCTACCTTTTTTGGAGTCTGTCTGCCAGAACCATTTTTGTCTACTTTGAATCCTGTCGGGTTGGTGCTTCTGCATTTTGTTCAGTGATTATAAAGCAATATGCAGAGAGAGCTTTGGGAGTAGAAAGTGACACCTAAGATTTGCTCACCCTTCTGTGGTCTTCAGCCCTTCCATGGCTACATAAATAAGAGTCTACCATCTTGTCCTCTACTGCACCCTATTCTTCTTGCTTTATTTGCTATATAACAGTAAAACATTGTCAGATTAGTTGAGGAATATTTTACTTATATTAAACAGTTGAGAAGTAAATATGCTTAGGGGTTTCTTGCCTCCAGCTAGGTGAATTAGCTTCTTAGTAAGGACTGTAAGATTGAAAAGGGACAGAACTTGCCAGAAGTGACAATAAAATAGCAATGTTGACTTATGGTATGAAGTATATATAATGTATAAATGGGAAAAACAATGAAAAGGCCAATTAAAGCTGTAAATACAGATGGTTACTCCAAAATAGATTTTAGAAAATTAATTTTCTATACTATTCACGGTATTTTAGTAGTAAGTGCTAATATTAGGAGAGTGACATAAAGATATCTAAAGGCATTAGATCTAATCACCCATGTTTCTTCCATGGCATAGGAAAATTGTGCCAATATCTTTAAAATGACAGGCTTAAATGTCTGCAAAAGCAGTGTAAATTTTGGACTTCAGTAAGTATTTTTAATGTTACTGCCTTTACATAATTACCTTAATGTGAAAAAAGGCATATCATGCTCCATTGCTCCTTGTGTGCACTTTGAGGAAAAAAAAATCTTTCTATAAAAAGCTGCTTAGCTTTAATTGAGCAAAAGAGTTCATATGGGGTCTGGAGTTGCAGCTCATAATTTCCGTAGACAGGTTAGGTTGCTGTGTGATGATCCTAATTAAATTATATAAAAGCATTGAACTAGATAAACCACAGTAGCCGCTCCATCAGTTCACCAGGTGAATTAACCATGTGCAGGAGTCTGAATTTGCTGGTACAGTTCTGCTCCTTGCATCGCTAAGGGTGTCCCTGCGAAGGGCTCTCCGGAGCTGATGTTGGCACTTTTGGTCCATAGGTGGCAGCATTGTCAGGGTTTGTGGCGTCTCAGGATGCTTCCCAGAATGTTGTGCTCTCTCCAGACCTCCCCCACTCACCCATGCTATGTGATTAGGGCTGAGTTAACATCATTACATACTCACGTCAGGTGAAATAAAATGAAGTGTTCGGGCCAAAAATTAGGCTATGTTTCTTCTGAGCTTTATTCCTTTCCTTTCCTTTCC
>WBMZ01020012.1:0-17353 GCA_013400975.1 Atrichornis clamosus | reverse complement strand
TCGGCCCCGCCATGGGCGGCTGCGTGGGGCGGCAGCGCCGGGAGCGGCCCGCCGCCGGCGGCAACACCCGCAAGCGAGCAGGTGAGCGGGGGCCGTCCCGCCTGGGCACCCCCGGGATCGCCGGCACCGGTGCGCGGGGGGGTGTCCCATGTCCCCCTGGAGGTGGTGGGCGCGGGAGGAACGTGGGTAGGGGAGGGACGCAGTCCGCCACGGGACAGCTTTTCCCTCGCCCAACCCCAGGAGCCGCTCTGTGCCCTCGGCGTTCCCGGACACGGGGTGTCCAGGTTCGGTGCGCGGCCCCGGGAGCGGACAGGCACCGCGACTCCCGTCCCGGCGCCTCGGAGGCTTTGCGGAGTCAGGGCTGGGGTGCGCAGCGCGTCCAACCCAGCCCTGCCAGCACCAGGGAAGGTGATGTCCCGGGGAGACTGCAGGGTGGCGGGTGCCCCCAGTCTGGGCTCGGCAGCGTCCCCCGGGACGGCGCGTCCTGCGAACGGCGGGGTCAGTGCTGCCCCGTATACCGGGCTGCTGCCGGCGGGCGCGACCCCGTCCTCGCTGCCCCGGGGCTTCGGGCGGGTAGGGAGCAGCGGTCCGGAGAGTAGCGACGGCGCGGGGAGGCTGGTGCAGCCCCGCTCCCCCACGGAGTTACCGGCAGCCGAATATCCGGGTGCCATGAGGCGCTTCCCCGCGATGCCGCCCCGGAGGGTCCCGGAGGCCGCGGGGATGGATACGGTGGACTTTCGGCGGAGGGGCCGTGGGCAGGCAGGATGAATCATGTCTTTCCCTTCCCGCCTCCCCGGCCGCTGCCGTCGCAGCCGGTAATTACCGTGTTTATGGCAGAGCGGTAGTGGGCGGCAGGAGAGGAGGGGCAGGAAGCGTGTGCCCGGGACGGGGCGCCTCGGCCCTCGCCCGCAGCTGGGGTGAGGGAGGGAAGGGCGTTTTCCCGTGGGACGGTGCCCGCCACTCCGGCAGCACGTGCAGGGTGCCGTGGTCGCCGCGCCCGTCTGTGCCCCTGCCCGTGGGCAGCCGCCCCCACCACGCGGGGCTCCAGGTGTGCCAGCCTGCCCCGGGGATGCCCTGCTGGCATGGATTGGGTTGATGGCCGCCCATAGAGCTGCAGCCCCCCTCATCCCGGCACCCGGTGGTGCCTTCTTGTGGGTGTCAGTGAGGCCTGGGGTCCCTGGCCAACTGTTTCCTCAGCTTGGTGGGATGTGGGGCCATTGCCTTGTAACTTGGGCTGCTGTGGCAGGGGGTCTGTATGATCCCCTCTTGTGCCAGGCAACAGCTGGCTGTAGAGCCTGTGTCTCCATCCCCACTTTTTGCTCTCCTGGGATGGATCACGGTCCCTGCCCTAGTATACTGCTGGCAGCAGCTGCTGCTTTATTCCATCGTGTCCCTTTCTGGGAGAGCAGGGCTGTCCCAGGTGCCAGGTGCCCAGGCTGGTTCCTGCCCTTGCTTGCATGGTGCCACCAGCATATGGGAGCTTCTCAGCAGGTGGTGGAGGATGAAGAAAGGCTACAGCTGCTCTCACCCACAGTATGGAGACACTGCCCTGGGCTAGCAGGTCCCAGTACACGAGGACCTGCCATCACTGGGGAGGGGGGCTCTTCCTGCTCACCTCTGCTATCACTGGGACCCTACAAAGCAGCCCACCTGCCTGGCCAGCTCCTGCCCTGGCTGGGTCTTGCTGTGTGACCCCCTGTGGAGGGGTCCTGCGAGGGCTCCCTGCAGCAAGTGACAGTGTTGTCCCTAGGGTGGCCAGCTTACCGCAGCAGGAGCTGGGGATGCCCTTGGCACGCAGCATCCCAGCACTGCCTGGCTCAGGAGGGGACCAGCCAGGACTGCTGGAAGTGGTGTTGTGTGTCATCTGGGTGACATCTTCTCCAAGGCCTCCAGGACCTGTGAGCTGGGGCTGCCTGGGGCTCATGCCGGGCAGGAAGCAAGCCCCAGGGCAGTAGAGACTCCCTCCAGGTCACATCCTCCTGCCTGGGGGTCCCCTCACCGGGGCACTGTGGGGGGCTGAGTCATGGGTGGGGGACTGAACCATGGTAGGGTAGGGTGCTGCAAGCACAGGGCAGGAGGCAGGCTGCCAGCCAGATCCTGTTGGCTCAAGTCCGGGCACAGCAAGTGGATGGACCTGTCTGGTGGTGCTGCCACGGAGAGTTGCACAAGGGGCCAGGAATAGAGCAGCAGGAGGTGATTAGAAGGTGTGGGCCTGGCTGGGCAGTAGCAATAAATAGATGAGGCTTAAGCCCCTGCCTACCTGGGCAAGGCTGCAGGGCACACCTGTCCACACGAGGCAGCCAAAGGCTGTCCCTGCTCCCTGCCATGGTCGAGCCTCACAGCTCCAATCCTGCTGCCTCCCCTGGGCCAGCCTCTTCCCTTTGTTGTGAGCAGAGCTGGGAGAATGGTGCTGACTGGGAGTGCTGGTTGCGAGGACGCGTGCCCTAGCTTGGTGGCCACAGCAGCATGGGGACATGGTCCTAGACACGTCCTTCTGGCTGGCTGTGGACACTTCTCCATTGCCCACCTGGGGCAGGTGCCGCCTCTGACCTTGCTCTGTCCTGTGGTGCTGCAAATCCCTCTGGCCCAGCACCGTGACTGCTGAATCGGCAGCACTGGCTGCAGCCGGCTGCCCTTGCTCCTCCAGGGATGCGAGCAGGATGCTGCCTGTCAAGGATTCTCAGTGCCCAGCCCTGGGGTAGCTGAGCACCTGTGCCTCATGGGGACCCCTGGGGTGGGTGCCACATGGTGTGTCCAGCTCTGGGCTTGGTGCTTTCTGGGAAGCAGGTACTATGCTGGCTACAGTGGTCTTGGGTAGGGTGAGACAGGACTGGTACAATCAAAAAGTTCATGTAGTGCCTTGTGTCACCACAGAGTTGCCCAGGAACAGCTGCCTGGGGAACTTGGCTCAGCCCAAACCTGGCAGTGGTGGTTGTCCCCAGTGGCTGGGGTGTGTGGTATCACCTTGCCTGGCAGGCCACTGTGTGGGCACAGGCATCCTTCCTGCCCAGCTGGAGCCTCACTTTCCCCTTGTCCTGTTCCCACAGGAAGGGTGCTGGCTGGCCAGCCCAGGGAGAGGGGTGACAGGAAGGAGCTGTTGTCACTCATTGTCCCCAGCTCAGCTGGGAATGACAACAACTCCTTCCTGCCCCCCGTGTCCGGCCTAACCGTGGAGCTGACAGAACAGGACTGTTCACACGGAGTTGCAGCCCAGTGTAGGGAGGGCATGGAGGTGTGGGTCTGGCATGGGAGTGGCCCAAATCTCTGGGCAGTGCTGGCTGCTGAAGGTCTGTGAAGATGTGGTTGGGAGGCATTTTGTGGAGAGCCAGCTCAGTTCAGCCCATTGCTGGGGCAGCTGCAGTCTGGTAGTGATGCTCTTTGTGCCCCTGATGCCTAGAACACTGTGTGCCTGCTGTCTTGCCTACAGCTGGTCCCTGTCATCCTGGGGTGGGCAGAGGGAATGGTGAAGTCCTGACCCCCCCTGTGCTGCAGCTCAGCTTCTGTAATCCCCTTCTCGTTTCGACTCACCAGCTTATTTCCTGGCTAATTCCCCAAGCTATAAATACTGCTCTGCCTCAAAGGGCCCCGAGGCCCTGCAGCCACCCCACGGGGCAGTGGCTGTTCCCCCTAACATGGAAGCAAGAGCCCTTGTCCCTCTGAGGGCAAAGGGTGTCACTTAGGGGTGCAACTGCTATGGGGCCAATGGAATCTTGGGCAGGGCTAGCTTTATCCCAGTTCCTCCTGTCTGCATTGGAGACTGTTCTTCACTGGGCAGGGCGATCCCTTGGTCCCTAGCTGGGGTGCAAGAGGTCCCCAGGAAGAACCTATGGGCATGGGGAGGTGGAAGGCTCAGGGCCCAAGGAGGAGCCCTGTCCTTTGGCTGAGTGTCCCCTCATCCCCAGGCCGCAATGAGCCCCTGAAGAAGGAGTGTCCCAAGTGGAAGAGCGACTACCCCATGACAGACGGGCAGCTGCGCAGCAAGCGGGATGAGTTTTGGGACACAGCACCCGCCTTTGAAGGCCGCAAGGAGATCTGGGATGCCCTGAAGGCAGCTGCCTATGCCGTAGAAGCCAATGACCACAGCCTGGCCCAGGCCATCCTTGATGGAGCCAGCATCACCCTGCCCCACGGTGAGGGTCAGCACTGGGGGTTTGGGTGGGTTGTGTGCTGAGTGCCCCATATCTGGGTACATGGGGGTCTTAGGGTGGAGTGGAGAGGGGCTTCCAGCTGCCATCCATACAGCTCAGTCCAGCCAAGAGGAGCAAGGCAGACTCTGCCGCACTGCTTGGGGTGGCCCTGTCCCCGTTTGGGTGGTCCATGGGGATGTCCACCCTCAGCATCTCATCCTGCTGTCCCCAGGGTCCCTGACGGAGTGCTATGATGAGCTGGGCAACCGGTACCAGCTGCCTGTTTACTGTCTTGCACCTCCTGTCAACCTGATCCTGGAGCGGAGCGAGGAGGAGGCGGTGGAGCCGGCTGAGCCCCTGCCCAATGCCCGGCGGGAGTTCGCGCTCAAGGTGCGCCTCTCCACTGGCAAGGACCTGCGGCTCAGCGCCAGCATGAGTGACACCATCGGGCAGCTGAAGAAGCAGCTGCAGGCTCAGGAGGGCATTGACCTGGCGTGGCAGCGCTGGTTCTTCTCAGGCAAGCTGCTCACCGACCGCACACGACTGCAGGAGACCAAGATCCAGAAGGATTTTGTTGTACAAGTGATTGTCAACCAGCCCCTTCCACCCAGGAACTGAGCCACCCCCCCACTGGTTGAGGGGAGAGGGCAGGGGGCTGGGGGACAGTGGCACCTCTGTGGATGCCTCATGCTGTGTTCCAGCCCACCTGGAGCTGCTTCTGCACTCCCCTGAGGCTGCCCTCCACCCAGGTGACCCTCCCAGGAAGGTCTGCATGGGGCTGTGCCACCACGGTGGCTCCTCTTGGCTGGGGACACGGGCAGGCGCCGTGTTTGCTGCAGGAGGTTCGAGACCAAATGTCTCTGGGGCTGGGGCTCCTCTGCCAGGCTGTGCCGGCAGGGAGAGGCTGTGACCCACTGGACTCTGGCTCCCCCTGGCCAGGAGACCCATGGGGTGCTGGGCTGGGTGGAGATGTCTCCCCTCTGTACATAGTCTGTATTTATCAATAAAGCCTTTTCATCCTTCCTCTGGCCTTGGGGACAGGCTGGAGGGGGCTGTGACCCATGGACACAGGAGATCCCTGTGCCTGTCCTATAGCCGCTCACTCGTCAGGATGGGCACAGGGTGGCCAAGAGTAACCCAAACATCCCAACTCTGCTTCCTAGTGCCACCCTGACCCTGTCCTGCCAGCTCTGGCTCTTTGCCTGCCTGGACCCTTCCCTGCCATTGTCATCCTGGTTGCTTCTCAGTGTGGGGTCACCACCTCCCTTTCCTGGTGCTTCCTCTCTGGAGATTTAAGGCTGTGTCTGCCTGGGGGCAAGGTGGGACAGTCCATGGAGGGATACAGTCCCAGGACCACCTTCATGGCCACCATGGCCTGTCCTGGTGAAAATAGTGCCTTTTTGCTGCCAGAGGCTGTGGCACTGATGGGACAGGGCACCCAAGGGTGGCCCTGGGAACTGCCCAGGACAGTGACAGTGATGTGTAGCCCTCTATCCCTCCCTCAGGTCCCGTGCTGGTGGACAGTGCCCAGCGTATTAACTGTCCTAGCACAAGACAGTGCTGGCCTCATCTTACAAGGGGGGAGTGCTCAGGAGGGTTGAACAATGTTCCTGCTGCCAGGAATAGCTGCTGGCTCTGCCTGTTGGCCCCACGTGAGGCCAGTCCTGCTGCCAGGCTCCCATGTGCAGTGGGGGAGGCTGGGCAGCCATGGGGACCCTGGCAGGGCTGCTCAGAACGTTCCCCACCTGAGATCATCCTCTAAAGCAGCACCGAGGGGCCATGACTCTTGGCATCCCATGCTGCCTGCTGCTGGTTGAGAGGTTTGGGAGGGCCCATTGCCTCCATTTGGGGTGGGTAACCCCCCCTCCTCACCCCCCAAGGTGCCAGGGAGCCTCAGGCAATGCTGATGTCTGCTGCAGCATCTGGTTGCACAGAGATGGGGTGATGGGAGCCATGGGGAGCATCTTGCTTGCCCAGGGTGGGTGGCACAGACATATGTGCCATGCCTGTGGGATGACCCTGGATCATGTCACTGCTCTGCTGAGCCTCTTTTGACTGGCTGTCACAGGTTCTGCTCACCCCAGCTCCCCATAATAGGCACAGGGGTCCTGGTCAACCTGTGGTGGGGCAGTGGGTCTCTTTAAGAGAGTGTGGGGCTGGAGAGGTGAGTCAGGGCCACCAGAAAGCAGGAGGGTGAGCTCATGGCAAAGCTGCCCCAGTCATGTGGAGCAGCCACAGCTGTTGATGCCCTTGGGCTGTGGGACAGAGGGGCCAGCGGCATAAAGCCCCACAGCCAGTGAAGCTGCTGGCAGCACCAGGAGCCAGGACTGGGTACTCCCTGCCTGTGGTGGCAAGGAGAAGAGGACACATCCTGCACAGGACCGTGCACTGCAGGCAAACATGGAGCTGGATGTGGAACGGGCCAAGGAGCTCATTGAGCAGAAGCTGGCGGAGGAGGAGGAAGAGAAGGTGGGTCCATAGGGCAGGGGGACCTTCCCAGGCTGTAGGAGAGACCCCCATTGCGCTGTGTCCATCCTTAGGGACTCAGATGGGAGGAGGCTGACACTGACCTTGCCGTCCTGGGGGATGTAGCGAGGTGGCCAACGGCTCTCAGGAGGATCAGGTTCCCAAGCCAGCAGCTCTGGCCCATGGAGCAGAGCTGAGCAGCACACAGGTGCCCAGCTTGTCAAGCAGGGTGGGTAGGCAAGCGTAAGCCCAAGGACTGCCATGCATCCTGTAGATCTCAGCAGCGAGCTGGGAGCCACAACCAGAGCCACCTCCACCGGCAGGCTGGGAATGGAGGCAGTGGGGCTGCTCTGTGCCCAGCCAAGACCATGCAGCCCCTGCTGTGCCCATGCAGAAGCTCAAAGGGGATGGCGCACGGGAGCCGCCGGCCGTCGAGCGGATGAACACCCCTGAGCTGGAGGAGGAGAAACACTGTGGCCCCAAGAACTGGGGCCTTGAGGCCATCAAGGTGAGGGGTTGGGGTGCGAGGGGGTCAGGAGTGGCTGGTCACAGAGAAGTCAAACAGGGCACTGTGTGTGCTCACCAGGGCCAGGAGAGGGTGCGGAGGAGTTCAGTGGATCTGAGGCGGGAGATCATCGACGTGGGGAGCATCCAACGACTCATCGAGCTCCGCAAGCAGCGCCGGCAGCGCCAGGCAGAGCGGGCGGCCACCCCCGAGCCCCCCCCACCAACTGAGCCCCTGGAGATTGTACGTCAGTGGGTCCTAGGATGCGGGAGTGGGGCTGCTGAGACAGGGGCTGGACCACCCACAGGCCAGCCCCCGTCAGTCTGCCAGCCAGGAACCTCCCTGGGGAAGCAGGGCAGGGGCCCCCATGTTGTCCCCTCTCCTGCACCCTTGTGATGCCCCTGAGCCTATCCCATTGCCAGGAGGGTCCTGTGGAGCCAGAGACCTTCCTGCGAGCTGCTGTCCAGGGGAAGATGCACATCATAGAGAAGTTTCTGGCAGATGGTGGCCCCCCTGACACTTGTGATGAGGTAGCGTCCCTGACAGCCACTGGCTGCCCCCCACCTGTGCCCTGCCGCCATGTCCCACAGCCATGTCCCACCATGGCTGCGGGCAAGGGCTGGGACCCCTGGGGCAGGGCTGAAGGTACAACAAGACTGGACCAGGGAGAATGGATCCGTCCGCCAATGTGCGACCTTGTCTCCCAGTTCCACCGCACAGCCCTGCACCGCTCCTCACTGGAGGGACACATGGATATCCTGCAGAAGCTTCTGGACAGTGGGGCCACTGTTGACTTCAGGGACCGGGTGAGGCTGGACCCTGCTTCCAGCTGCATGCTGGTCTGAGCCTCTGGGCACGGTGCAGCCAGAACTACAGCAGGATTGGGGTCTCTGCAGAGGAGCAGTGCTGTCCTCATCACAGAGGTGGCTGGAGGCAGGGCTCTGCCAGTTCAGCTCAGGCATGGGGACTGGCTGGGGCAGGGAACAGACACAGGGTAGGGGTGTCCCCCACCATGACACAGCCTTGTGTGTCCAGCTGGACTGCACTGCCATACACTGGGCCTGCCGGGGTGGGCATCTGGATGCTGTCAAGCTGCTGCAGGATCACGGGGCAGACCTCAACGTGAAGGACAAGGTGAGCAGGGCAGAGCCTGGGGTCACATTGTTGTGCCAGGGGCAGGGGCATACCCTGGGGAACCAGAGCTGACCCTGTGGTGGGTTAGCAGGCGTGGGTGCTGACCCACCCTGATGTTCATCTCACCCTGCCTCAAGCTGCTCAGCACACCCCTTCATGTGGCCACCCGGACCGGACACCTTGACATTGTGGAGCACCTCATCCACTGCGGAGCGGATATCAACGCCCCGGACAGGGTGAGTGCTGCAGCCATTCAGGCAGCACTTGCGGGGGCAACACGGATCCCCTCTCCCTTGGCTGACCCTTCCAAGGGCTTCCAGCACCCACAGTGGGGCACATCTGGACACATACATCCCTGGCCCAGAGTAGTGGCAGACACAGCCAGGGCTGGGACAGGCACTGCTCCCCTTGCCCTTGTGGGGAGGCGGGTGTGCTGGAAGGTGGGGAGCAGTGCTGGGGACAGGCAGGAGGTCCCCGTCCCTGGACCATGATCTCCGGTGAGGTTGTGTCTCGCGCAGGAAGGCGACACAGCGCTACACGATGCCACACGGCTCAGTCGCTACAAGATCATCAAAAGGCTGATCCTGCATGGGGCTGACATGATGGCCAAGAATGAGGTGAGAGTGGGACACCAGCACTGAGGCCATTTGCTGCCCCATACGACGCATGAACCCGTGCCCAGCCTCTCTACCCACTCTTGCAGGCTGGCAAGACCCCGACAGACCTGGTGCAGCTGTGGCAGGTGGACACACGCCAGGCTCTGGAGACCAAGGAGCAGCCACAGGGGGAGATGGAGGTCCCTGCGTGATGGCATCAGGCAGGGACCAGGGGCTTGGCTCGACTCCGAGGAGCAGGATCCAGATGAGACTTGTCTATGTCAATAAAAGTCAGCAAAGAGCAGCACTTGGCTCCAGGTGGCTGTGAGGTTGGACAGCCTGCACCAGGGTTGATGCGCCTGGGGAAGCGGGGTTATTCCAGGAGCAGGGTTATCTGGCAGCATGATGAGCCCTGCCTCCTATCACTGGGACTCAAGTATTGGTAACACCAAGTGGTTCAAGGGCAGGACTCGTTGCTACAGGACACCCTGATTGCTCACAGCCCTTCAAAGTCCCACCTGGGCAAGCTCAGGGAGGAAAAGTATACAGAGGGCAGCTCAACCTGTGTCCATGTTGTGCTGGAGGCTGGGGCTGTGCCAGAGAGCAGCAGTTGTACCCCTACTGGACACCCACTCTGTGGAGCTGGATGGCTTCTTGTCCTCTTGCCTTCTCTGCTGAAGCCATCCCCTGGGGACATTGCAGGCTGGGACACATGCTGAGTGCTGTACTCAGTGCTCTCGACCCAGTAATGCTCGCACTCACCTATTTACAGGAGACCCTACACTGACAGCTGGATCAGGTGGTCCCTGACCAAAGCCCTGGCACTACCTGCAATGCCTGGTCCCTCCCTGGCCTTGCAGCCCAGCCCCGTAGGAGGCAGAGGGATGGCTGCCAGGGCTGGCAAGAGGAAGGGAGAGCACTTCCCTGCCAGGGTGGCCGAGGCTCACCTGGAAGGGTGCTGAGCTCCTGTAGCCAGTTCCTGGAGTGAGGAAAAACATCTTCAGCTCACCTCGTACCACCCCCCAGGTCATTTGCACAGCAGGGTTGTGGGTCCCTCACGTGCCCCGTCAAACATTAACAGCCCCTCAGCAGGGCAGGCAGCGCAGCCAGCGGCAGCACCCAGCCACCATGGCACTCAGCATCCGCCTCGCCTCCTCCCTCCGGCCCGCCCTGGCAGCTCTGCACTGGGCAGCCCCCAGGCAGTGCCGGGAGCTCAGTACCCCTCGGAGATCAGAGCCCTCACTCAATCTCGGGGGCATCTTCCCACCCCTCGCCACCCCCTTCTCACCCACACAGGAGGTGGACTATGCCCAGCTGGAGGGGAACCTGCGCCGCTACGCCAGCATCCCTTTCCGAGGTAAGCATTGCCTGCCGTCCCTCTCCGTGCAGGCTCCCGTCAGATCCCTGCCTGCCACAGAGGCTGTGCAGCAGTGTGCAGGCACCGTGTCAGCTTCCCAAGGGTGCTCAGCCTCCAGCCGGACTTTGCTCCAGGGCTGGCAGCCCCTCGGGTCACCCACCTGGGGCCCTTTGCATGGCACGTGCCCAGGCACACGTGTGTGTCCTTGCACACCCCCACCACACACCAGCACATGCTTGCACGCACATTCCGCACACGCTCCACACGTGTGCAGCCTTGCACACATGCTCCACACGTAGCTGCAGGCTTGAACCTACGCACTGCACTCCCCTGCACACACACATTCATGGGATGTGTATCTGCCAAGGATGGATGGGTGATAGGAGATGGGCTGCAGAACAGGCTACAGCCTCACAGGGATGTGCCCCAGCATCTCCTCTCTTCCGACCAGGGAGGCCAGGGCTGCAGGGACATAGGCAGGAGGGGGCACACTGTAGGCTGCGAGACCTGCCCGGGTGCCAGCAGCAAAGAAGGGCGTGAGAGTGATGCAGGTACCTGGCAGTCCTGACACCCTGCTCCTGTGCCTGAGCCCTGCCCTCCCCACATTTGTGTTCCAGGGCTGGTGGTGCTGGGCTCCAATGGGGAGTATCCTTACCTGGCACCCCATGAGAGGCTGGAGGTGGTGAGCTGTGTGCGCCGGGCTCTGCCCAGGGACCGCTTGCTGTTGGCTGGCTCAGGCTGCGAATGTGAGTGCCTGTGTGGGCAATGTGGGGGGCAGGTGTCCCCCCCAGGGCACCCCTCACCCCTCTGCCACCTCCCCAGCCACCCAGGCCACCATCGAGCTGACAGTCAGCATGGCAGAGGCAGGGGCTGATGTGGCACTGGTCGTGACTCCCTGCTATTACCGGGGTGCCATGACCAGTGCTGCCCTGGTCCATCACTACACGGAGGTGAGCCATGTCCAGTGCCCGCCAGCAGCCCCACCTGGGGCAGCAGGATAGGGAACACGTACAACGTGTCTCCAACCCACCCCAGCTACAGAGCTTTGTCTGGCTGCCTGCAGGTCAGCGATGCATCCCCCATCCCTGTGGTGCTCTACAGTGTCCCTGCCAACACTGGCCTGGACCTGCCCATGGAGGCTGTCATCACGCTGGCTCAACACCCCAACATCATTGGGATCAAGGACAGCGGTGGGGATGTGAGTGGAGCAGGACTTTCCCAGGCCTGCCTACCACCAAACCTGGACCCAAGCTGGGAATGGGGAACTGGGACTTGCAGCCCTTCCCTGGACTTCAGGGCTGCCAGCAGGCACCCTGCGGTAAGGGGAATTGGGTGATGCCTGTCCCAGTGCATAGCATGTCTCTCTCCAGATCACCCGCATGGGGCTGATGGTCCACAAGACAAGGCAGGAGGATTTCCAGGTGCTGGCAGGATCGGCTGGCTTCCTGCTGGCAAGCTACGCTGTGGGTAGGTGCAGCTGCCCATCCTTGGCCAGGGGCATAGGGTGCTGCCCTGGGGACACTGGCAGCAGGAGGCAGGCAAGGGGTGGTAATGCCCGGGAGGTGCTGGCTAAGCACAGCATGCTGAGCTGGCTACAATGTGCCCTGCTGTCTCTAGGTGTTTCTGGGGGGATCTGTGCCCTCGCCAACGTCCTGGGTGCCCCACTGTGCCAGCTGGACCGTCTGTGCCGTGAGGGCCAGTGGCAGGAGGCCCGCGACCTGCAGCACCGCCTCATTGAGCCCAACATGGCGGTGAGCAGGCAGCACCCCTGGGATGCTGAGGGAAGGGGGTGCCAGGCAGGGGTGGAGGTGGAGGCAGGGGAAGGCAAAGGATGGAAGTGCCTGGGGCTGCAGGGATTGAGGGTTGGTTCAAGGGGACAGGATTGCACAGCACCTGGCTAGCAAGCCAAGACAGGCTGGAAGTGAGAGGGTGGGAAATGCCAGCCCTGCCTTGTTAAAGAACAGCATGTCCACTGGCAGCGGGCACAGCCTGGCCCTCCATGAGAGCCTTGCTGGCTATTTATAGGCGGCAGTGTTGGGGAGGAAGAGCTGCTCCTTCCCAGGCCACCCATCCCACTGTGGAATGGCCTGTCCCTGCTGCAAAGAGCCCACCGTGCCACAGTGCTCCTGTGTGGAGCCCTGCATGGGTGTGCTCTGCACCCTCACCCCACAGTGGGCACTTCATGGGGTGCTGCAGCCACCCCACACCCTGCCCAGCCTTGCAGCCCCACATGGGGAGTACAGGAGTGATGGTGAGCAAGGAGCAGGGGCTGCAAAGCAGAGCCCAGAGAGCATGCTGGCCCATGGGAGCCGGCAAGCCCCTGTGCCCTCCCTCCCACAGGTCACCCGCCGGTTTGGGATCCCAGGGCTGAAGAAGGCCATGGAGTGGTTTGGCTACTACGGGGGTCCCTGCCGTGCGCCCCTGGCCCTGCTGAGCCCTGCCCAGGTTGAAGAGCTGAGGAGCACCTTCAGTGCCAATGGCTGGTTGTGAGGCATTCTTCATCTGCATCTTCTCACACCGGGAAGGCACAGGAGCCAGGGACATGGTGGGGACACTTGGATGTGGTTAGAAGAAAGCCACCCAGGTCACTGTTTCCCATTGAACAGGGCTGCACTGGGCAGAGTGAGTAGGGGGGGTAAGCCCTAGCCGGACTGCATCCCTGCCAGCCCCCAAGGTCCTGCTGTCCTCACCTGGGAAGAAGTGGATCCTTGTGCCATGAATAAACCCAGTCTCTTCTCTGTGTCTGCAGTCCTGTCTGTGTAAGGCCCCCGCGCCGTCCCTGCTCCCAGCAAAAAGGACATGGCACAGGTGTTTGGCAACATGGTTTACTCGGCTGAGGCCTGTGCAGGCAGCAGCACAAGGCAGGGTCACGGCAAGGCACGGGACCGGTGCGGGCAGAGACTGGCAGGGAGAGCACGGCCCCTGCAGCCCCACACCGGGCAGTGAGGGCTGCCGGGTCCCCTGTGCCACCACCAGCCAGACCACACCGGGGGTGAAAGTGAGCATGCAGTGGGGAGATGAAGGATGCATGCCGGGGGCAAGATGGGGAGCTGTGTGCCCCCTGCCTGCCCCTTCGCCATACGTCTATCCCCTCCCGCCTTGCCCAGGCCCCCTGCCCCAGCCCTGGCACCGCACACAGCCCTGCTTGTGTCCCTCACCCCAGGCTCCAGCTGACCCTGCTCCTTGCTCACCACGGCTCCCACTCTCCTCCAGCACACAGCAGACATGCGCCAGGCTGGGCATTCCCCAGTCCTTGGTGGGGATGCTGCAGCTGATGTCCCCAAGGCAGCAGGTGGGGGGATTGGCACAGGGATGAGGGGGACACAGACCATTGGCTGGCCCTGAGAGCAGGCTGGGTTCTTTGGGGACACCATGTCACCCTATCCTGGGCATGCAGGGGGATAGCCAGTCACCCAGAGCTGAGGATGCAGGTGACGGGGTGCCCAGGGTGCCCACCCTGCCTCCGGACCAGGGCAGCAAAGTGAGCCAGGAGCTGCCCCTCTGGGGTGCATGGTCCAGCCAGCAGCCTCCAGCCAAGGCACCCTGGCAATGGGGTCAGGGACCAGCCTCTACCCTCCCTGCTCCATCCTCTGCAGCAGGCTAGCAGCCCTAGTGGTCCAAAGTCTTCCTGGGAGGCAGAGGGGTCAAGCCCCTGCCACCCTGTCCTCCTGCTGCTCCAGCAGGTGCCAGGGCTACAGCCAGAAAGAAAAGGCACCACGGCTGTCCCGGGGCACTTGGGTGGAGAGTGGAGGGTCCCATCCCCTCCAGCGGCAGGGGTTTGGTGGGAGAACGCTTGGTGGGGACAAAGGGCAGGGAGGTACCCAGCAGTGCCACATCCCTTCTCCAGGGCCAGCAGGGCCAGCCAGTGCCCAAGTAGGGGGGTCCCTGCTCTGGCAGGAGGGATGCGGGGCACCATCACGCTGTCAGGCTGTGGGCAGACTTGGAGGCACCCTGGGCTCTCTGAATGATGGCCGTGCACTTCTCCCGCCGCAGCAGCTTGTTGTTCTCAAAGAAGCCCTCATTTCGGGGCACGCCGTGGGAGCCATCCGGGAAGGTCAGGAGACCTGGGGAGGGGAGGGGAGGGCTGAAGTGGAGGCAGGGAGCAGCACCCACCAGGGATGGGGCCAGAGAAGAAGTGACAAACTGGAAGATACTGGAAGGGTGTGCTGAGCAGAGGCCGTGCAGACACCTGCACCATGCTGCCAAGCACTCACCAAAGCCATACACACGCCCGCCTTTGAACTCGCCCTCAAAGGTCATGTTGTCACAGCGGGTGAAGACTCCAACGCCATTGAACTTGCCCTGCACAAACTCCCCCTCGTACCTGTGTGGGAGGATCTCCTGAGGCAGCAGCTCCCCGCAGTAAGCAGGGATGCCCAGAGAGGTGTACGCAGGAGTGCCATGCTCACCTGGAGCCGTCAGAGAAGGTGAGCACACCGCAGCCGTGGAAGAGCCCGTTCTCAAAGTGCCCCACATAAGCAGTGCCGTCAGCAAACGTCAGCTGCCCGATGCCATGCCTGCGACCTAGGTGAGGGCAGAAACGGGCAGCACTGGATAGACGCAGGACTCCACCAGTGTGGAGTTGGGCAGGGATGTGGGGTTTGCATGTCCCCCAGCACAGGTGGCACCATCCCCTCCTGCCACATCTCACCTTCTTTCCACTCGCCACGGTACTCCTCCCCGTTGGAGTAGGTGAAGGAGCCTTTGGTGAGGGTCATGGCGACAGCCTTCGGCACAGCAGGACAAGAGCTGGCAGGGAGAGACACAGAGAGCTGCTGAGGGGGAAGAGCAGCCCGGCTTGCCCAGAGCCCTTGCATCCTCTTGGCTCACAGAAAGGCACCTGTCTGCCCTGGGGACAGCTCTGCTGGGGCACAGCACAGATGAGGAGGTGACCCCAGGAGCACAGCTGCCCTGCCCTGGCTCTGAAACCCCAGCTGCCAGGTTCGGGTTGCTGCCCGCCCCACTGCAGGGCTCAGGGAGATTTGAGCCCATGGGGGTCACAGCCCTGTGAAATGTGAGTGAGTGGCCCATGGGGGTCACAGCCCTGTGAAATGTGAGTGAGTGGCAGGAACCGGAGTGTGGCAGGAGCTGGCTGCCTCTGGCATGGCACTCTGGCAGAACCCCAGAGGTCCTGCACTGTGCAGGCTTAGGCCAGGGGCCACTCTCAGCTCTGCTGGGGCAGTACCACGCAGAAACAGTCATTTTGGAGAGGAGATGCTTGCTGGATTGTGCTCAGTGGCAATTCTTCAGGGCAGGGAACAGAAAGCTTGTGGGGTTTCCAGATTCAGCATTAAGGATGGGCAGACCTGGCTCGCCCCCAGGGATAAGTGGCCACTCCTCCTAAGAGGGACAGAAGAGATAGGACCCTGGGGCTTCAGGGCTTTGCTCGGCTATCCAAAGTTTGCAAACCTGCCTGCCTGCAAGCAGTCCCTGGAGCCCTGCACACCCCGCAGAGCCACTGCCACACAGCAAAGCTCTTCCCAGCACACAGGGAAGGCACCAGCATGGAGACAGCCCCGCAGGTGAGCTGGGCGCTGCCTCTCCAGCAGCTGCCAGTGCGACTCAGGCAGTGGCAGTGACGGCAAGGGGCTCTCCGCATTCAAAAGGAGTGTATCTGCTTACACCCGGCTGTGCATCACCTGAGAGGTGGATGCTGAACCACGCGACCAGCCAGCCGTGGCATTCAGAAGCACAACAGGAACTTGCCAGGGCTTTGTGTCCAGAGAAATGGCCCCAGCCAAGGCGAGCAGCAACTAAACAGTGCTCTCTGCTGATGGGAGCGACCGGGAGCTCATCGCCGGCTGCCAGCCTGCAGCCTGCCCAGCCATGCCAGGCGGAGAAGAGGTTGCTTCTGGGGTCTGTGAACTGTCGGGGGCTGTGAACTCCGCCAGCACGGCCTGTGACACTTCACTCGGGGTACAGCACCCCATGAGTACTCCAGCCTGTCCAGTAGCCGGACGTGCCCACACTGGGCTCCCACCGCCCAGAGCCTGTACGCACCGTGCCCGCCGCAAGCAGGGGCAACGCACCCGGCACAGATCGAGTCGCACGCCGAGGGGTGCACGATCCCGCTGGGCCACACATCCCCAGGCAAAGGCATGAGCACCCTGCCCGTGCCACGCACCCACTGGGGATGAGCGCACACCCCGCCTGGGGAGAGTGCCCGGGGGCGTGACCGCGCTCACGGGTGATGCACACACACCCCGATGTACCCATACCCCGCCGTATCCCTGTCCCCACGGGTGATGCACCCCGGTGTGTCCGTGTACCCACACCGCGCCGCGTGCACGCACGACTGATGTACCCACGTCCCGGTGTGTCCATGCACCCACGGCTCATACACGCACGCCCCACCACCGGGACACGCGTGGCGATGCTCACGGGCCCAGTGCCTGCCCAGGAGCGGTGCGGGCGGACCGGGCGGCACAGGGATCCGCGGCCCGCGCTCACCTGGCTCCGCTCTGTCCGCCTACACCACTCCCCACCGCGTCCCGCCGAGGGGCGGTGGCACGGCCACCGCCCCTGCCAGCACCCCGCCCCGCCAGGAGGTGCCACGCCGCCGGCGTCCATTCCTGCTCGCCGTTGGCTGTCTCCACGGCAACCGCTAGCAACGCAGCTGCTCATTGGCCAGCTTCGCAGCACGCCCTCGCCGGCTGCCATCTTCGTGTGGGGCAAGGAGCTCTCCACCGCGGGCGTGTCGGCAAAAGGGCAGCGCCCTCGCCCTGCCGCCATCATTGTGAAGGGCAGCAATGGACGCTGCCTCTCCAGAGCGTCCATCTTTGTGTGGGGCACTCGCGCCAGCCGCCATGGCGGGGCCGTGGGGGCGGTGAATCCCCCACGGCCTCCCTCTCGGAAGAGCGGTGCGAGGCGCGACGGCCTCCGGACTCGCCCCACCGGCATCATGCCTGTCCCGGCGGTTCCCGCCGCAGCGCTAGCGCTGCGCGTAGCGTGACGGGGGGCGGAGCAGCCAATAGGGTGCAGCGGAGGGCGGAGCAGCCCCTGGGACGCGGTGACGCGGACGGAAGCGGAAGCAGCGGCGGCGGCACGGCGGGGCCGGGCGGGCGGCGCGATGGACGAGACGAGCCCGCTGGTGTCGCCGGAGCGGGCGCAGGGCCCCGACTACGGGCTGCCGGGGAGCGCCGTGCGCGCCCTCCCGCCCGCCGCCCCC
>WBMZ01020011.1:0-22928 GCA_013400975.1 Atrichornis clamosus | reverse complement strand
AAGAAACACAAACCCACCATAGATGCCCTTTGTTAAATCTGATTCCCATGGCAGGTAGCTAGTTACTTGTCTGTATAGGACACGGACCTATATATAGGTATAGGATGTGGACCTTGTACAAGGGTTTCACTTTGAACAACCTTCTCTTGTTGAGCATGATCAAAATTGCTCTTCTAGTTGAAAGAGTTGTTTAAAATGGAGCAGAAAAATGGCTCCTTGAGGAATATTTGTATATCTTATAATGATATAACTATAATATAGATCTAGCATATCCAGTAAAAAGAAGTGTGCCTTGTCAGCTTCAGCAACCTGTCTTCTTGATGTCATGTTTAAGGAAATTCTGAAGGAAGGGTAACTAAATACTAAGTAACAAGTTATTTTTTGATCTCTTCCATAGACCCCTCCTCATCTTACATTCCTGAAATTATTCCTCCTGCCCCGCCATTCTCTGAGTCTTAGTGTAGCAGTGTGATTTACCCAGGCATAGTGGATCTCTGGGTATAACTACATGACCCTACTGTTGTGCTTAACACACAGGCTACTAAACAATTTTAAAGGCTGGTCAACTCTTGGTGACAGTCTGTACAATGGGAAACTAGAGAATGTGAGAAAAAGAATAGGAGAGGTTCATGAAATCACAGTGGCTGAGTTTGGAAGGGATCTGGTGCAACCCCATTCTCAAGTGGGGCCTTCTAGGTCTGGTTGCCCAGGACCATGGACTTCCTAATATCTCCAAGGAGGCAGACTCCACAACCTCTCTGGGCAAACTGTGCCAGTGCTTAGTCACTCTCATGGTGCTTCTTTATGCTCTGCAGGCTCAAAATCCTGTTAATGGCAATGCGTAAGTTAAAAACATGCAAATTTGTTGTGAAAAGATTTTTAAAAGTATTTTTTTTCTCCCCTGTTCCTGCAGACATCTGGTAAAACTGCTCCTGGATCTTGTTCTTTAACATAGAACTGTTTGAATAATTTTATTCCACTTTGATTAGAGAAACTGCTATCATAGAGGTGTCACCAAAACTCCTTTTTATGTTTAGTAATTTCTTTACAGACTTTAGCTCCTGTTTGCACTCAATTGCTAACTGACATATCAGGTGGATACTGTGAAATGTATTGGAGGTAGGGGATTGTGATGATCTTCAGACTTTTGTTTTCTGTCCTGTGCTGTAAGGGAACTGTGTTCCCTATACAGAGTGGCAGCTGGTAGACTAACAGGAAAGCTAAAGTCTAACGCATGGGCAGGAACGAAGGACTGGGAAACTGACTCCAAGCATAAAATGTGAGGAGCATGCTTGTAAAAGCACTACACTGATTATTTCCAGGACATTTATGTAGGAACTCTGTGTGCAGTCATGGAAAATTCTATCATAATGTATGCTTTTTTGTACCACTCATTTGAGAGAAAAGGAATTAACTATTCTTTCCTTCTTCCTACTCCGGTCTTTTCTCTTCTCCTCTTCCCAGGCCCTGACTAGATACCTCAAATAAGGGTTCCAGAGCTCTTAAGCTTCATGCAAAACCATGTAACATTTTCTGTAAATATTTAATGATCCAGTTTACACGTTTCTGAAATGACTTGCAAACTTTACCTTGTGGTTAATTCATTTCCTGAAGTAATGCTGGAAATAAGACAAAGAGCGTTGTGCAATCCCTCAGGTAACATCCTGACTGAAACTGTGACAGTAAAAGAGTACTTGTTTGAGTTAATGTGGGGGTGTGAGTTAGGAGCCAAATACTGGTGTGGTGGATTTGGAGATTTTTCAGTGTGAGCTCTGACATGTTTTGTAGATTGCTTAGGTGACTAGGAAAAAAGCCTGCATGTCCCTTGTTGAGTAGGTGACCTATTGAAGGTGGAGCTTAAACTTGGTTATTAGGCTTATAATGAACTCTTACAAGATAGGGAAGGAGATCTGTCAGTATCTGAATACCGAAGGTGAAACTGAAGCATGACAGAGAGGCAGAAAGCTGGGATGTCTCTAGGTTATATGCTGTTAGTCTGGAGGTTGAGAGGAGTTCTGGAATTGCTAAGGATTTTTCCCTTTATTTACTTCTTTGTGCTGCCCAGGCTACCTGCTGCTACTACTGCCACCCTTCTGCTTGCTTTTGATTGCTCTTTCTCCCTCTCTGATCCAAGAGAAAGTACAGGCAGAGGGAAGGGAAACCTGCTGTTGTTGATGGTGAGCTCTGCAGCAGTGTGTAGTTGCTGGTATAGAGAATGGGTTGTTGTCTTCGTCCAAGCTGGCATATGCCTGTGTGACTTGGCTGTGACCAGCTGAGATGTGAGCAGGTGTGTCAGAACAATGGGATATATGAGTGTCACTTCTCTATTCTAAGCTCTGAATTCAGAAATGAAGGGCATCTCCTCTGTCCTGCTGGGGAAAGAGAAGCTGCAGTGAAAGGGAGGGAAAGGGAGGCTTCAAGGGCTGTTCCCAATATGATTGCTGCTACTTCTGCCTGGGAGGCTGTATTACTAGCAGCAGTTTATGTGGAAACTGAATAATGCACAGTCAACCTCAGTTTAACCTTTCCTATTTCCAGCTGTAGTTCTGGGGTAGAAGCTCTCCTATAATATTTCTTCTTAGAGGCTTTTAGAATCTAATCTGTTGTATACCATGTTAGTATATGCCCTTAATTTTCCTAACTTAGCCCTTTCCTCAGATTTTTAAAGGACAAGATTCATTAGAAGGGGAGGATCTTTGAGAGAATGAGAGTTCAGTAAGGCCAGATGAACAAGTTAATGAAAGTGAGTATCTTTGTAATCACTTGTTTTTCAGTTTAGACAGTGGATGCAAGCAGTACATAACAGGACATGGGAAGGTGCTTCCTATATTCTTGTGGCTGTGAACTGTGTTATCTCTGTGTAACACATATCTCAGAGATGTCCCAGGTTAATGCTGAGAGAGAGGACCATTCCTCCTCTATCTTCTATTTGTGTCTGCTGCATCCTCTCCTAAGTACACTGGCAGATGAAAGAAAGTTCAGTCATTCAGCTGTGAAAACTGGTGGTTATAACTTGTGTTACGAAGAAGGCAAATCTGAATTCAGGCCAAAACCAGAGCTGATATCCTTCTGATGGTGGATACATAACAGACATCCATTTCTTTCTTGGCTACCTCCATAATATTTCACATTGTTGACAATAAGAAGAACTGCTGGTTCAGATGAAGTGGGGACAGAAGAAAGCACTGAAGTGGCAGAAAACCTTCCTGTCTGACTAATAGTGGAAAATTTCACCTTTTCCTAGTTGTTTTTTTTCCACTTGACAAGTCCTAGGGGAGAATTCTATGTGAAAATTAAAAGCAGAGTGAATCCAGTTGTTGAACCATTCAACCCCACACACTTTATCAGCAGTGCCTGCTAAGTGTGTTGGGTCTGTGCATTGCAAGGCCAATGGAGGGAGTAGTCCAGAACTTGGACAGGAACAGATCACAGTGGGGGAAGATGACAGTTGCTTGAAGCAGAGTAAGAAGAGATGGTATTAGTAAGCAGAAGATAGCGTTTAGATGAGTTTCACTTGATAAAATAACTCTTTTGGCTAAAGATGAGCCTTCACGTGTGTACAGTCCAGCCTCTGGTTTAGGAGTACTCTTGGATTCCTGTCTGATTCCAGGCTCTCACATAGCAGCATCCACGAGTAATGCTTTGGCTCAGAAACAGTCCTATCTTGGCAGATGGTGATCTGGACTCACTTACTTGTGCCTTCATCACTCTTTGGCTGGATTATAGCAGTATGAGACACCTGGGCATGAAGCCTTTAGTGTTTAGGAAAATAGCTCATGCAGAATATTGCAGCATATGCTTGTGGTAAATTTTGTTGCTGGGAAAACATAAGGCTTGCCCTTTATTTTCTGTCCCTGCTTAGCATGTAGTTATTTAATTTCTTTTAGGATATTGGCCCTTATCTTTCAAGTGACACATATTCTATTCTTAGTTGTGGCCCAGAATGAAACTGGAAATGAGTAGAGCCCCAGAATGAAATTGGAAAAGAGCATAGCCCTCAAATGAAATCATCTTCTAAAAGATTATGAAGTTTCTCAAGAGTTTATTCTAATCTCAGGTTAACACTTAGAAGATTTTACAAGCATTGAAGTTTTCCTGCTTTTCCCTGTTACTGTAAGGCCTTTTCCTATGACCTTGGTTTCTCTAAAATAACAGGTGAATTTCTGTTGAAGCGAGACATTCTGTAGCATGCAAGTCTCTTGTCCTTCTTGGAGAGAACAAGTGTGGTGAATGAGTAGCCTAGTTGCTACAGTGGAAGAAAGACAGATAAAGTAAAGTATAGTGTGAAAAGCTGGAACTATAGAGTACTGAAGGTAGTTGTAACTCATATTTCAGAGGTAGTAACGCTCTTGCATCTCAAGCAAGCGTAAAAAAACACAAAAGTGTAAGGAGTGTGGGCTATTGATAGCGTTGTACTTGTGATCTGTTACCATTCTGACATCCAGAGGCTATTGACAGAAGCTCTTGAAATAGCTTAGATTTTCAATTTGCAGGCTTGCATTTAGCATAAGGCTAATCAAAACAGCTCTGGATGAATGCATTACATTGGCATGGGATTCTGTTGTTTATAGCTTGGGCTTTTTTGATAGTAAATATGAGTAATTTAATGTTTAGGAGTTTTTTTGATGCATTGCTAAAGTCACCCATGATATCCCTCAAGATGATAGCATGCTAGTACAAGAGAAAGCTTATGCACTGAGAACTCTAGAACACAGTGAGATATCCTCTGAATAGTCAGATCCCATGGAAATGTAAAGTTCTATGGGCATGGAGCTCAGACCACCTAATAATTAAGGATGGTCTCCATAGAAGGAAGCTAATGCAAGCATTTGAAGGTACAGAAATACTGTTGTTTAGAGTATTGTCTGTGTCTGCCAGAGGTTCCTATTCTCATATTTGAGTTTGAATAATTAAAAACATAAGCTGAAAAGCATAGTGAACCTAATTGCCCTCTGCTTTGAAGTACCAAGGGAGCCATGACTTGAAATGGCTTGCTGATTGTGCTCAATATCTTCCAGGATCTGGCTGAAAGTGTATTTCAAAAAATGCTTTCAGTATGCTGTCAGTAAATGGTTGTTAAGATGGAGATGATGAAATCATAATTAAGAACAAAATATGTAATAGGGCTGTTGTCACTGTTCTCAAAACAGAAGTGCTAAATCCAGGAAACATACAGTTAAACTGAAAAGAAGTTCAAATACTTTAAGCTGTGGAAATATGTGGAAAGGGGATCCAAACTTCCAAACTCCTTTTTGTTGCCAGCTTCTCTGACTTCATATGTAGTTAAAGCTGAGAAAAATACGGTGCAAAATATTTTTCACTCTTTTAACCTTGCAACTTAAAATTAGTTATATCATGGAGGATTTGTTTTCCCCCTCTGCTTCCATATGTGTATTTAAGGATAAGTTTCAGCAGCTTCATGGATTTGCTGGTATATTTCTCGTGGAAAGAGATATTTCTCAAAATGGCTACCTAGTGAGGGCAGTAGTGGCATCATTTTCACTGAGAAATAAGATCTTTGTTTTTTTGGCAGTTCTTTCTAAAGGAAGGATTTTTTTTTTAATGTAACTTGTTAGATGTCTTTTATAGTTCAGCTTCTTTTGAATTATGGAAAATAATAGGGGAAGGATGAAGAGAGATGACTATTAATAAAACAAATTGGAGATGCATTCTTTTCTGGACATTAATTTCATTGCATAACCAGATGATCCAAATTTCTCTCCCTCTTCTGTTTTTCTTGAATGCTGTCTCCTTTTTCCTGCATTGAGGCTTCCCCCATATCTACTCCTTCTTTTGTGCAGCTAACCCTGCTCTCCTTGGTACATACTTTACCTCTTGCTGGGGCTTCTTTGGATAGTGTGTGCTTGACTCTCCCCTTACCCTTACTCCCCTTTATCTCTTTTGAGACATTGGCATCTTAAACTCTTGTGGTACAGGAGGATCGTCAGAGTGAAGTTATTTTTTCTATTGTTGACTTTTTGTTGTTGTTTGGTGTTTTTTTGAACTGGAATGTGCTTGCTGTTACGAGTTATGGTGATTATCAGTGGCTCATACTGGTCATTCTACCAACTAGATGCTCTGGATTCTGCCCTCAATTTTTTTGTTTTATTTATTTTTCTCCAGAGTCTGAGGCCTAAAATGTGTATTGAATCAGGATTACATGTAGTATAAGTAAATGGTTGCATGACCATTGTAGGTCCCTTTCAGCTGCAACTATTCTATTACATTATATTCACATTCTATTACATTATATTTAGCTTGATGTCATGTCCTTGTCTCAATGTAAGATTTTGCAAGTGTTACCACAAATAGTATTATCATCTGCTTAATGTTTAATTTTTTTTTTTTAAGTTGTTTTGTGAACTGGTCCTAAAATGGAGGCAACTGCCCACTTTTTGTCCTGTCTCTGCATCCTAACACTCTTTATGTTTGAAAGAGGATGTATCTTCATCTGATTGAAAATTGATTGGTATCTGTCTGTAATATGCTCAAGTGGCTCTTCAGTCAGATCTGTGCAGTTATCTGGCTTGCCTGTGACTACATAATTTGTGGAGCAGATGAAGTGTAGTTCCTAGAGTGTGTACCTGAACAGGTGATGAACTTTCAGCTGCAGTGCATCCTTGGGTTGACAAAGGCTGATCATGCCACTACACATTTAAAAAGCAACTTTTGCACAAGATGTGATTTTAAACATTTTAAATTGGCATAGCTATGAAGAGAAACAGTCCTTCCTGAGGACTCATCCTGAGATAAAACTCCCCCTGACTGCTGTTCCCATCCTCATGCTGACCCTTTCCTTTTCTGGCACAGGTACATGACCAGTTCTCTGGCTGCACAGTGCAGATGGCAATGGAGGGGTAGCATGAGCAACTAGCAGTTGGTTGCTGGAAGCTCCTTCCCCTCCCCCAGATGCTTATGTTGTTTCAGCATTCATTCAGCTGCTTCTTAAAGACGTGTGCTATTGATGAGATTACTAAGTTGCTTCACTACAATTTTGTGCTGTATTCCTGTGTTCATCTAGAGGCTTGTGATGTCATTTGTGCTACGTCACCACAAGATTTCTGTACCCATGCAGGGAACTGATCTGGTTTAATAAACAGTTTAATAAAAAAGCTGGCTTTTCAATGGCTTGCTGTGCAGCACAAGCAGTCTTATACAGGTAAAAGGAATGTGGACAACTGAGGAAAGACAGTTTGGATAGATCCAGTGGCCACTGGAAAAAAAAAGTGCTTATAAAGTTATAGCTTTGTAGCCAGATCAGGGAACTGATCTACCTTTGTCCTTTGGTATCCTTCTACCTTTAATATTCTATTCCCTCTGCCTACACCTCAACTCAAAACAAAACAAAAAATCCCTGAAACACCCTACAAAACAAAATCCTGGGCTATTTTTCAGCTGAATCAATTATTTGATTCATTTCAACACAAACATCTGTGATGGTAGTGCATGGCTAAGAGAGTGGTGATGGGGTACTTGGTTACAGACCAGGTAATGCCTTTCAATCAGAGATTGCTACTGTTTCCATAATAAACAGGCTGATTTAACTGCATTATTGTTGGCTGTGAAAGGGCTCATATGGAGACTAGATAAGCTTGTCTTCCCCCGCATTGTGATCTTTCAGGTGTTCCTTTCTCTATACTCAGCTATGTGATCTATTTGAGGTATAGAAGGGCTTTGTAGTCCCTGAGAATGACAGGAGCAGATGCTGCCTTATTGGACAAATTGGTCTAGGTTACAGGTTGTACCTGGTTTCCTGGATGCCTCTTGAGAAAGTGGATTGGTAGTTGTAGGCTGTGTAGTTGTTGGTGGTAGAAATTGATTTCCACCCTCAGCCTTTCCTAAGGTGTCCTTGTAGAGTGCACAGAAATTGAGCTGAGGTTGTACAAGACTTCAAGAAATACTGACAGTGGTATGCATATGTAGTATGATTTCTCTGAATGTGTGCATTTCCCAGGAGCAGTGGATCTTAGGTATTCGTGGTAGGTCACTTGGTAGGACATTGACTGTCTAAAGCAAAGTGACCTATTTGGTCAGACTGTCCAAGGGCTGCAATTTGAAGAAGTAAAAAAAAGAAAAAAAATCTAGCATGATGTGTACACTGTTAGGCTGTGGAAACTCCCAGGAGAACAAAAACTCCCTGCTCTAAGATGCTGGAAGACAGACTGAAGGTACCTGGATGTGTCCTTTGAGGATAGACTGTACTTTTTGTGAGGAAAGCTTTGATGAAATCTCATTACATGCATTCTCTCCCTAGCAGTTGCTGTTTGAGTGGTCTGCGTAGTGGTCTGTGGTTTGCAGTGACATGCTTGCTGTATCTAGTAAGAATGCCACTTGTTCAAGAAATACTGTGAATTTTTATTCCTCTTTACAGGTTTGCAACAGTGAGGTATGATCAGGCATCCAGGAACATTAAAAACCAGTTCATGCATCTGACCAACTACAGTGTCAACAAGAAGAGTGGAGATTATGTCAGGTACTTACTTGGCTGGAGAATAGAACTTATTCTCTAGAGGTTGGGTCGGTCTACCTAAGTTGGTCTAATGCTGAACCATAGAGGTGGTGTCAATCTCCTCCTTTCATTTACTTTTAGCTGTGATGATCCTGAAGTGGAGGATTATGGAAACAAGTGGAGCATGAGTGCAATGCTGAGGTACTTAAAACAAGAGGGGAAAGATACTGCAGGTCAGTAGAGATCTTGTTCTTTTATTCCTTTGTTGGATCTTAATCATCTCACTAGTATGAATCCTAAGAAATCAAGGAAGAGCCCCAGTGAGTCCCATTTAGCACCAGAGCAGGGTGGAGGGAGGCATTGTTCCCTACTCACTAGAGCTGTGCATTTATTCCCTATCCCCAGAGATGAAGCCTAACCCCTTCCTTTGTGCAAATAGTATTCTGAGACTTTCTCAGGGTGTGTTTCTTAATATTTTACCTACATTTCCCGTTTCTTAAGGTCATTCCATTCCTTCTAAAAGCTTCCCTCCCTCTACTGCTCCCATGGCCTGTTCAGTCTGATGAGTGACCAACCTCTGGAGAACTGTGCCAGTTTGAATGACTCTTGGATGTGGTGTCATCTTTCCATGGCTCAGGTTTTTGCTGAGTGTTTTCATTTCAGTCTGTGTTTCATATAAAATAGCTCCCTCTTCCACACCTTTGCCAGGTCTGCTGGGAGTAACTGCATCTGCAGAGCAGAATCTGGTTATTTCCTCTAAGGGATAAATTACCTGTGATACTGAGGTGTCAGTAAAACTACTGATGGCAGCTATGGCCCATATTGCAAATGTTGCCAGGGAACACTTAGATGTTGGAGAAAGAGGGTTGAATCTGGCTTTCAGATGGAAGTAGACTTTTTCTCCATCATGTGCATGCATGGCTGTCCAATCACTTGCACCATATGTGTTCATCAAGCTGTGAATGCATAGTTATTAATATTGATATATCTCCACACCTCACCCCAACCTAAAGTATAAAATATACACTCCTAATTATTAAATAAACTGCTGAGCAATGCAAGCACATTTCTTTAACTATCTATTACAGGGCTTCTTGCACCTTTCTCTGATGCATCTGGTTCTGGTCATAGGAAGGCAGAACGCTGGCTGGAAAATGCAGGCCTTGTCTGGGCTGGCAAGATTTTTGTGCTCTGGGCTGTTTATGTGCACTGGGATGTTTCCATGATGTGTTGGTTTCACTTAGTTGTTTTCTGGTACAGAAGTTCACATCTGAATTTGCTTGCATGCTTCTTCTATAATTGTTCAGGTCCCTGCATGTCATCATCTGAGCATGAGAAATAGTAATTGTAGACCTAAAGTAAACTCTCTAATCAAGTGGTTTGTAGAAGATAGTCTTTGAAGCAGGGATTGCCAAATGTCTGCGTGGATTTGCTTGTGCTCTGTTTGAGGGGTGGGGAAGGCTGTCATTTCATTCCTACTGACTTTTGAGACCAAGACTCCAGTATTTGTTCATTTCTTCCTCCTCTCACTTTTCTATTGCTTGCCCTTGAAAACAAAACCAGTGTGGTGTTCTTTCTATTGCATGACTCATCCCAAGTCCAGTGAGGAATCCAGGTCTATGTGTAATGTGCATCCTTTCTTGCCTTTTGTTTCCTCTGTTTGCTTAGACTCCTGTTCCTGAGCCCTGTTCACAGGCTCATGCAGGAGCTGGAGAGTGCCTTCTTACTTACATATCCTCTATAGGTCAACAGTAGTAGGAGCTCTCACCAGTCATAATTTTGGAGAGATTTATGAATTTTGGTATGGGAACGGCTGCTTTAGAGGAAGGTGCAATGTCACAGAACAGTTATCTCGTAAAAGTCCACACGAAAAATTTTTGTATATCAGTGGCTATGGCTTATTTTCTGTAGTTTAAGGGCTTATCTCACTAACCCACTCTTGTTTAATCCTTCCTGATAATCTGAGTGGGCAGTGGTCAGACTCCAGCTGACTTGTGCTGATGTGTTTGCCACATGTTTCTTCTAACCTGCACTGTACATATACTCTCACTTATTCTCACATTCTCATTTGTGAGTATTTTTGCATTAGGATACTTATGCACGTATCTATATGCTTACGCTTGCATGGATTTCCAAGCCTCATTGCTTTGTCATCCACAGGGTCTCATACACTTTGATTCACAAAGCTTTATCTCCATATGCATATTCTCATGCCTTTCCAGATACTGTGTGTTACTTCACTATCTACTTTTTTCCTTCCCCCCCGCCCTTGCAGCACTGATGGCCAACGTGGAGGACCTGATTATCAAGACTGTAGTTTCTGCTGAGCTGGCCATTGCCTCAGCTTGTAAAAGTTTTCTTTCACATCGTGGCAGCTGCTTTGGTAAGGCACTGGGGACATCTTTGTTGATTGACTTTTGAGTACTGTTGGGAACCTCCAGCTTTGTGATGCTAGAGAGAAATAAGCATTCCCTATTGCAAGGAAGAAATATACATTCCCTATTTGCAAGGAAGCTGGATATTGTTTTGCTTGTTTTGTTTTTTTTCCTCAGCATAGGCTTCTATGAGGGCAGGGGGTGTCGAATCTTAGCGCCAGTGCCATCGATCAGAACCTTGTGCTAGAAAATGAAAAGGGGTGATGAAAAGGGACTTGAAAGGGATTTTGGGGAAATGCTGGAAAGTCGACCCACTGGTCCCCTTGCAGAGAACGGCTGTGCATGACTAAACGCGTGTTTAGAGCATTTGGTACTTTCTCTTGAGCCACCTAGCACAGTGTAGTTTTGCATTTTCCTCCGCGATTCCGAGGAGTAGGGAGAGACAAACGTGTACGGCCGTGCCTGGAACGCCGGTGGGGCGGGGGACGTGCGCTTGTGCGAGAGCGCCGCGGGGTGGCGTCAGAGCCCGTTCCTGGCGGGAGCCGGGTGCACAGCGATGTGCTGGCACGGGGACTGCGGAGCTCGCTGCCAGCGCCTGCTGGGACGAGGTCCAGAAAGCAGCGGCTGGTACCACAGTGTGCCTTCTCCCACTTTCCAGTGGCTGCTTCCCAGCCTTCCCTAAAGAGGCCTCCTCCTGCTCCTAGCTGTCCTTCACTCATGTGGAAGCATGCACGAAGATGGAGTCTCAGTGCTTCAACCAAAGGCCACGCTTGGCTTAAGCTATGCTGTCTTTAGGTATTGGGACTTATATTTAAGCTAGCTGTGACAAGTGAAGTAAATCCATTTATGTGGTCCTTGCATTGCACTTAGATATTGACAATTCTGCAGCTTTCAACACTCCAGCGTAAATGCATCTTTGGATATTTGGGAGTGATAAGACAGTCAGGAATCAAGAACCATGACTGGTAGGTTGTTTGGTTACCTCCTAAAACTTGCTACCTCTACGACCATAGTTTTTCCTGATTGACTCTGATGCCTGTGTTCAAAGTTGAAGGACCTTGTCATACATGGGAATTTATGAGTTAGATAATAGTTTCAGAGAAATAATACTTTATTGGCAACCCCTGAATTGTCAACAACTGGATTTAAAAAAAAGCACACCAAAACCATTTAGCTGCCTCTTTTTTGGCTTCTCCGTTTTCTTCCCTCGGTTGTGTCTCTAGATTCCTCTGAGCTGTGTGTGTGGAAACTAATGTTCCTCATGTACTTTCTATTGGGCCTGGCTCTGAGGTTATCCCACTTCCTGCTGCCTCCCCAGGGCTGCACTAACCACCCTCTCAGATGCTCCCCACAAATAAACTGTTTTGTTCCGTTTGTTTCAGTGTAAACATAAATTAAGTGCTTCCCAGGAAAGAGAGCTTAAGTAGGAGCCATACTGCTTCCCCAGGGAGCCTTAGGCATTTCTAGAGCTCAGTACTTTCTGCCACCTTCCCCCACAATTAAATGATGGTCCTTGTTTCAAGGATTTGAACTTTAATCATGCTGTATGCTTTATTTGTCATCTGCATGTCTTGTTCTGACACACTTTGATTGTACCACTTTTAACCTTGTAAAAATTCAGTTTTTCTAGCTGGAAATGTTCATAATGGTTCACTTCATACCTGTAAGCATGAAGGAGAAAACTAGGAACAAGATTTCAAGGCAGCATGCAGAGTCTCACAAGAACCTTTTTTTTTTTAATTTATTTTTTTCTTTAATTCTGGGCTTTGAACAATGAAACTGAGTGAGTGTCCTGGGAAGGGCTGACCATACGAAAAGTGTCTCAGACTTCAGAAACCTCTATCTGAAATTCAGGTGCAGAGGTGATCTTTGCTTGGAAGACTTCTTAATAATATAACTGAGTGTGTATTCTGTTCTTGTTTTGTAATGCTCTTCTAGGGAATAGGACTCCTGTACAATTTCCACAAAAAATTAGATCATGAGCATTTATTTGTCTAGATGATGTTGCCCACTTTATTTCTCTAGCAGTTTAGTACTGCTGTGCTTCTTCAGTTCTTTCACAAGTAAATGCTTTTATATGTAATATACTACTTTCTTATATTTAAAGGAAGATAATTTTTTCATGGCTTCTTCATTGTCTCAAATAAGACTGATGAGACAGTCTGGTTCCTGCTACCAGTGCTTGCCTAGAAAGTGAGAGTGGTAGATCAGGATGGTTCTTTTACTGATGTCAAAGCAGAGTGCTGCTGACAATTTGTGGAAAGATTGCAATGAGTCCCATTTTGGCCATGTAATGGGACCTGTTTATTGCATTCTAGTAATAATCAGTTTTCAAAGGACTTGGGATGCTCAGTTTTGTTTCTCTGAAGTGCATCACAGAAAGCACTGCGAGTACTACATGATTTTATTGCCATGTTCATGCATTGTTACTAACAAAGTGATCTCAAACCTCCCTTTTGTTCTTTGTGATTAGCTAATGATTCCTCATGTAAAATTAAGCTCCTAGTAAAAAAGGTCTCAACCAGTAAGTAGCTCCAGAGGTCTCTAAACCACTGTACTGTCCTGAAGTTGGTCACCAGTTGAGTTGTTGGTTGCCTCCAGAGCCTTCTTTAAGGGAAAGCTAGATTTTGGTTTTACTTTGAGGGACGTGACATCTGAGTGTGGGAACAGGAAGTAGAATAGGGATGCATATGCCCAAGCCAATTAAAGACTGCATTGTTCTCCCTCCTGAAGCACTTCAGGGTAGGCTAGAAAAGGCAGTAAGACCTTCTTTCAGAGTGAAAAATCTCCCTGTTGGATGGTTTAGAAGGGCATGAAATGAAGACAGCTGGGTGCAGCACATATTTTTGCCAGCATCCAGTGTAGTACCATTTTCGACACTCACTGAAACATGAGCCTGAAGAAGCAATAGATTTAAATCCTGTTTGATCCCAACTGTGGCACTGTTGAGGTCTTCTGCAATCAAGAAGGCAGGGCAGGATGGAGTAATGGTCCCACCACTATTGATGCTACCAAAGCAATGAGTTTCTTATTTAGCTGTTTCTGTGTCCTAAGGCTGAATTGGTGAGACTTCTGCTTCTAATCACACCTATATTAAGATAAAAGTGAACAATAAACTATTGTATTACTTGAGTGATGCTGAGCTGGAGCTAAAATGCTTTAAAAAGTCTTCACTTGTATCTAATCGCAAGTTTCTCAACCATCTATGTTGCTGTTCTTCATGAACATTTAATTTTTTGTAGTTTTGGACAGCGCTGACCTGTTCCATAATGACTTTTGCAGGGCACTAAAATTCTGAGTTTCTTAAGGAATTTCTGTACACACTTACTTGATATGAGATGAGTTCATGCTTAGTGACTTAAGTCAGCCCTATATATACCATACATATTTCCTGGTATTTTTCTGGTTTCTTAGATGACATGTCATAGAAAAGCTGATCAGGGATTCCTTACCCTTACATTTTTTTTGGCAAAGCTTAATCTATTCTATTTTTATAGCCTTACCATCAATTTTTGCTTTAAAGCCAGTGTGTAGAGATGCCATTTGGAATCTGGTAAAGATTGTCTTAGAATTTTTTGGCTGTGATCAGATTCAGGAGGCCTGTACTTTTCAAGACAGGTATTTTGATGGTCTGATGGGCAAGGTAGATTTTTTAATGTAACTGTATCTTCAAATTTAAACAAGACTGTCAGCTGTCTGAAGGGTAAAATGAGTTCAAGGGATAGGAATAGGAGGTCTATCCCTGCACTGCTTTTCTCAGTTGTCACCTCATGGCTCTAAATGGCACCTAGCTGATGTTGTTGATGATTTAGTACCCAGAGCTCAGCTGAAAGATTCAAGATCCCTGTCACTGCAGAAGCTTTCAACTTGGTAGCACCAGTTTCCTTTCTCAGGATGCTGGGACCGACCTAGAAAGAGTTCATGGCTGTTTTTGGAAGACTTAAGAAAGTACCAGCATTGTCAGTTTACCATCCGTGGACTTATGTTACCAAAGTGTGAATCAATCCTGGTGTCTTATTCCATCTTCTACTGTCACTGGTGGCATTAAGGTCTTCAGCAGATAGACAAGAACATGAATGTAAGGAATACAAGGTTATTCTTGTTGCAGGTATTTTTTGGAGTGTAAGAGCTTCAAATCAGAAAAACTTGGACTAATGAGGTCAGGAAACATGCTCTCTTTCTTCTTTACCTTTTGTACTCTTCTATAGAGTCAGTTGACTTTTATTTTGGTGTCCCTAATACTATATTTTGTTAATTTGGGCACCTAAATTTGTTGAGGACAAAGTACCTGCATATCTACTCTTATGTTCCTCAGTGTCATAAGGGAAATGAAGTGATGTCCAAAAGTGGTTACTTGGATATTAACCTCTTTGCTCACTCTGGTGTCACACCCTGGGTTGAACAAACTTATACGTTGGGGATGATAATTTATTTGCTCAGTAAGATTAGGAATATAAAGGCAGCTCAATTTGCGTGAAGACTCCCATTCTTTGATGTTAGCCTTGAAGATAGCCTTATTTGCTTTTCTGACTTCAGAGTTGAAGGATTAGTCTGATTCTGATTTTGGTTTAGCTGGTGAACCAAGCTCAGCTGTAATCTTTTCACCAAATAAAGCAGTGGTTTATGTAGAAGGAGGACAACCGAGATGATGAAAGATCTTGAGGGCAAGACTGAGGAGCAGCTGAGGTCACTTGGCTTGTTGATCTTGGAGATGGCTGAGGGGTGACCTCATTGCAGTCTACAACTTCCTCAAGGAGGGCAGTGGAGGGCACCTCTCTCTGGTGACCAGTGGTAGGATACAAGGAAATGAAATGAAGCTGCATCAGGAGAAGTTCAGATGGGACATTAGGAAAAGGGTCTTCACTAGTCAGTCACTGGAACAGACTCCCCAAGGAAGTGATCACAGCACAAATCCTGTCAGAATTAAAGCAGGATCTGGATGATCGCTTAAGTCATATGGTTTAGTCTAAGGGAGTCCTGTGAGGATCCTACCAACTTGTTATTCTATAACTCTGTGTATGTACCCTGAAATTAATCCACTTTTGAAGACTTCCATTAGGAACGTGAATAATTGTCCCTTAGGTTTCAGTAGGAGGAAAGAAGGTTGAGATGTGTTCTTATGAGTGATAGACTTTCTCTGGTTACCTATAGTGCAGAAGGTGCTTCAAAATAAAGCAGTGATACATTTGGCCAAGCTAGGATGATAAACTCTGGCAGGTGCAAGGCTGCATCTCTGAAGTAGACAAGAACACCAACATGTGGAATAATTTTGTCCCCTCTTGTGTCCTTTTCTGTAATAACAATGAGAGATAAAACCTTCCTCTGTTAAAATAAAGTTCTCTAAAAAAGGGAATTAAACCTTTATATAAGAATAGAAAAAGTAGGCACGAAAAATGGAAGACTTGAATTTCAGTGGCAAAGGTGTGTAAATACATTCCTGCATAAAATCGGGCAATTGATTTTTATTGAAATATCACAGGAGTTACATGCAATTATTTTTTTCACTCTGTATGTGTCCCTTCATAACCTCAGGTTGTCTCCATTCAATTGCAGAATATGTACTTTGCAGTAAAGCTTCTTTTTCTCCAGGGCACAAGCTGCAAAGACCAAAGTTACAGTGACCCTTTAGGAACTGAGCTTATTCATGCTTCTATGCAAAATCATGAAAAATGTGTTTGTGCTACCATGCTATCACTTGTGACTTAGTTTCTAGATTTACAGAGAATAACAAATTCTTTGGGGATATTTTGTAAAAGGGAGTGCCAGTGCAGTCTTGGAGGGGATTATGAGCTAAACTTGGAATACATAGGAGTTTACCAGAACCAAAAAGCTTGAGACCATATCTCTAGCCTTCCTCTTAGTCTTAAATAATGACATTGGCAAAAAAATCTCTAACTGAACTATTGCTGTTAGACTTCAGTCTGAAGCTAGGCTGTCTTTTGGGTGGATGGGCAACTCAGTCAGCAGTGACCTCTAGGGGGATTAGTGGGAAGAGGCAAGCTATTCCTGCTGAGTCTTGGCAACAGCTAGTACCTCCTGATATAATTCCAGTCTCTTTAGCTAACTGCAGGGATGAACCAGGTTTTTATAGATTGCAGTAGCAAGGGAAGGTGGTATGGAAACTTGGTATCTGTTTCATCAGTTCTTCTGGTAGTAACAATAGTGGCACTAAGTGAGCTGTCATGAACATATTGTTGCCACAGTATGAGGCACGTTTTTCTCTTTCAGTCATTGTTTTCCTTACTCTCTCTACAGAGGGAAATGGCAGCCTTGCTTAAGTTGGTGATTGCAGAGGATATACTTCTGATCTTGCTATGCTTATGTGACTCCACATCTTTGTCCTGCCTATGTATTTATTTTTACAAATGATAGTGGAGTTTCACAGTGGAAAGGATCTTACTGCTTCTGTGTTTAATCTAGGAAGTGCATTTTCCAAGTGTGGAAGAGGCCAGCAAGATATTTTTATAGGTGAACTTTTGACTTTGCTGAGCACATCTTTGCACTAAGCCCTATGTGGAACCTCTGAGGCTTCATTCTATTGCCAGAATATGGATATTGTATAGTTCCCGATGCCCTGAGGTAGCAGAGACATCTGTGTAGGGGTTGTAGATATAACCCAGCATACATAGAACTTGGGGTATTATGGAGCAGCAGTGGAGACTTCCTAGGAGACCCAAAGTCATGGCAAATAGCATTAGATTCTGTGTTTAACAATGGAATTGAGTCAACAGGGATACCCTGAAGAACTTAACTGTCCTTATAAACAAGGCGGACACTAGGGAAAGGAATGTAAAGCTCCAGCAGTATGGTTAGAGCTAGTTGAGGTCAAGAGGTTTCCCATGTGTATTTGTGAAAGTGGACAGAGTGAGTAACTGGGTGGGAAAGATGGAGCTTTAAAGAGCAAGTGATTTGCAAGAGAATTGTGTGGGAGAGGATGACAAAGTCAGAGGCACCAAAATACTGGCAAAGGTCCTTTGAGGGGCCAAGGGAGGGAATGGCCAACAGCAAAAGAAGCAGCAGCTAGTCAAAACAAAATGTGCTGTTTCCTCACTGGGGCTGGGAGGTTGCAGACAAGCAGCTGCTACAGGCCCACTCAGTGCTTCTCTGCCTTGCACCAAACCTGAGATTGTATTTTGAAATAATGTATTAAAGTAATCAAAAGTTTCTCCTGGTCAAAGTGCTTTGTTAATGTTTACATTTACAATCCTCACTTCCTTTTTTTTCCTCTACTGCAGCCATTCTTGTCTGAGGAGCAAGAGAGCAAAATGCAGATTCAGCCTCATTTCTTTGGAGTGAACCAACTCTTTAACTCTCTGCTGTTTTGCTTCCACTCAATGTCTGGCTGCAGAGTCTAGAAAAGTGTGCAGGCAATGCTCTGCTGCCATTTCCCCTCCTTCCAAGCCCCCTGCCAGCTCATTAACTTCCCATTATAAGCCACATGAGCTTTTGCATAGCTGTCTGCACAGGAAGGTCTTGTCAAGCAGTCCAGCTCCCCAGAGCCAGCATCAATGTCAGGCAGGTGACAAAAGGCCCAGACCAGAATTCAAGGAAAGAAACATGGCAAAGAAGTTCTGCTTTTACTCCAGGCACTAGGGAACCGGTTAATTCCATGAAAATACTTATCTGTCAATATGCTATTCTGTGGTGTTTGAAAAAAATTTCCCTAAGTTGCCCTGATGATTATTAACTGTATTTCTTAATGCTGGAAGAGGGAATTGCATTAATGCCAGCTTCTGGTTTACAGTCATCTTTGTGTAGCATCCTTCTTGCAACTCTTTCCAAGCTAGAGAGAATGTGTGTATAGAGTGAAATAGTAAAATCAGTTTTGGAATGAGAAGCTGGCTTCAATCTGACCTATGTAGAGCAGAACACATCTAGCAGATGTAATACGTTATGAATGTTTTAGAAATAAGGAAAAAATATTTCTGTTGTGGTTTGCTGCAAAATGGCAAGCTGTCAATAAGCTAGAGTTGTGGGAGGTTGTCCATACAGATGGAGCTGCCGAAGAGAAGTCTGTTGTAATCCTATGGGGATATTGCAGAAAACTTACAGGAATAATTGAAAAGAAGTTGATGCTTGAAAGAAGCAAGATTTTTCTCTGGCTGACTGCAACAATGAATAAGGAGATTAAAAAGTAAAAAGGAGAACAAATTTCTGTTGTTTCCAGGATTCAGTGGAAGAAGTAGATTGAACCTGCTGTGCTTGTGTCAATTCTATGTGAAAGCAAGTAGTAGAGTCCTGCATGAATTACAGTTTGTGGGCAGCAAAGTGTTTTTATTTTTCAATATTATACTTTCTTAAGAGTCAATTTTTGTTCCCGTCTTTCCCCCATGGACAGATTATATTTAATTTTGATTCTGAGGAAGTGAAAATTCCCACTTGAGGAATGTTATTATTTGTTCAGCCCTAGAGAGTTTACGGGATTTAACATATATTATTTAGATAGAAATGACCTTATAGAGTTCAATGTTGGACCTTACCTGAATGCCTAAAGATGCAGCAAGGTGAACTTACAGTGTATGCTGTGTTTTCAGAGCTGTATGGTTTTGATGTCCTTATCGATGACACTCTGAAACCCTGGCTGTTGGAAGTGAACCTGTCGCCATCGTTGGCCTGGTAAGTGATTCCCAGTTTAATATGAGGCAGGAACTATTGTCCTTGAAACTTGTGGTCCTAGGAGGGCATGATTTCATGCTGCCTGCAGATTATTTGTTCCACTGATTATTGGCTTTGCTTTTTTCCTTTGCATAAACAAACTTATTGCAGCAATAGGTTTTGAAAGAGCCCAATTGGGATTCCATTTTGTTTTTAATTATTTCTCTTCTGTCATCACTGTTAACACTTCATAATCTCCCGTCATAGATGAATTTTGAAACTCTCCAGACTATTGTGTTGGGTTTCAATCTGCTTGGCTGATAGAAGCTTTAAGATCTTGGAGTCCAAGCAGAGTTCAGTTAATTATGCTTTACTTGAGTACGTAGATGAATCAAGTGTTTGGTCTAGTACTCTCACTAGATAAATTTTAAAGAGTGAGTGTTGACCCTTAGGCAGACCCTCATAATGGAATAACCCTCTAATGGAAACTGAGGATTTCTTTTTGTAGATCTCTTAGCTGTGATTTTACGTGGAAGAGGTGTAGTTAATATTGGTTTTAAAGCATTCTACAACAGCAACTTTTATCTACTTCATGAAATGTAGCATGCATACATTCAAAGAAAATGGTTTTTGCCAAGGAGAGCTAAAACAAATCTGTATGTATTGGTGTTAGGACACTGAAAGCTGTGGAAAAAGGATAAACAGATTAATCTGTTGCTGTTTGATCTTTAAATATATATGTCAAAATCACCTAGGTTTTTTTTTTTCCATGTTGTTTTTGCCTATTTAAGACCAATACAAAGAAACTATATTGGGAGATATACTGGATATGATGCATTCCTCTCATGTAGTGCAAGACAATAATTCCTCTTGTCCTCTGTTGCATGTGGGGACAGTGATGCTCCTTTGGACCTGAAGATCAAAGCTAGCATGCTCTCAGATATGTTCACTCTCGTAGGTGAGTGTAACAAAAACTCCTTTGGTCTTTCCCTCATGTAAAACCAATAAAAGGTAGGTTTATGAGCTACATTTTATTAGATGAGTATAATAGAAGTGAACTCCAGTTAAGGAGAGCAACTCTGTTTAGCACTGAGACATTTCATCCATAAGTGGACATTTGAACTTCAGAATAATCTGTCTGTTTGTGGTGCTTAGATGGTTTTAAGAGTCTGTAATTTGGTATTTGAAGGCACTACTCTCTCTTTATCCTTTGGAATCAGTATTTATGCAGTTTTTTGGTTGAATGTGTAGGTTCTGATTCGGTTATTAGAATTGGAGTGCTGTCTAGTGCACAGTATCCCTTGTACATCTTGATTCAGTTGCTTGATGCAACTTACCCCTAATACTGAAAGAAGCAGAATTGTTATCAGGTAGCCTGCTCAGCTGTGTTAAGAAACCAAGTCTATCTCTGTGCTGCTACTCAGTAACCCGTCTTACTGATTTAAGTACTTGGTTTTGAAGCAAGTTACAGTTTTTATTCAAAAAATGTAAGGCAAGGTACAGTTCAGGATTAGAGAAAGCAAGGCATAAAAAAGAAAAGCATTTTTATTAGTCCTTGGGCAGGGACAAGAAAGTAATGTATACACTGAGATTGTGAACAGGAATGCCAGTTTTATATTTCAGGGTTTGCCTGTCTTAAAGTTTTCATGTGGCTCCTGATACCCATAGGCTTTGTGTGCCAGGATCCAGGCCAGCGGTCACGTCAGACCATTTATCATTCAGCTGAATCTGTCAGAAGAAATCCATACCAGAAGCTGCAGGTAAGTGACTTTAACAAGCCCTGCCTGAGGATGATAGCAGGAAGTCATTCTCACTGAATTTGACTCACAGGTGAGAGAGACAGTGAGTGAGATTATCTGGATTTCTAGTATAACTATAGAAGATGAGATTTTTAATTGTGTGGGTTGTAAGGCACTGAAACATGTTGCCCGAAGAGTTTGTGGACTCCCTATCCCTGGAGGTGTTCAAGACCAGGAGGGATGGAGCTCTGAGCACTCTTGTCCAGTGGAAGGTTCCCTGCCCATGGCAGGGGAGTTGGAGGTAAATGACCTTTAAGGTCCCTTCCAACCCAAATCATTCAATGATTCTAAGATACTCAAGGGATGCACCTGAGCTGTGGGCTTTTCAGCCACTTTCATTTTGTTGTGGGCGACAAGCTTCCAGAATCGTAGAGCTTTATGAATGTCTCCAAGACCTCCTTCTAGGCAGAAAGAGCTTCTTGTATTTTAAATTTAAGGCTTCTTTCTCATTCTCTCTTGGAATCTCTCACTTCCTTTCCCATTGGACTGGATCCCATTGGATCATTGGACTGAGGCCTCTTGTGGCTTGCTGTGACTGCCCATTGCCTTTTCTGCTGAGATAGTGCTTTCTCAGCACTGTAATGTTGAAGGACAGTTGTTCTCTATCTCCTTTTGTCTATGAAATGGATTCTGTAAATATCTGTGGAAATGGAGCATTCACAAAAGGCGGGGAGATCTGTTACGTCACTTGGACTTTCAGCACATTTCTCCTCAGGCAAATAGGCAAACAGCATGCTCTGACATCTCTGCAGCTGATGCATATCCTGCTGTGAGGGGCATGCAGCATGGTTGTGTAGCTCAAGTTCAATTAGGAAACGACAAGTCATTTTTGTTCAGTGACAGTGTACCAATACTGTCCATTTTGGTGTAGGGAAAACTCACAGAAATTGCAGTATTTTTTTTCCTTGTAAAACTCACAGTCTTCACTCACTGGGAGAGAGGTGAATAGCTGGTAAGATGGGATTTGAGTATCTATAGGATGCATGTCTGAGTCTCAGACTTCTAAGGCAAATATAATAGATACTGTTTTAAATACAGATCCCTCTGCCCATAAGGGTGCACTTTGTAGCAGAGGAAGAGTAAATAAGATAAATTAGGAACCATTCCAGAAAAAGTATCCTTTTCTCTTAAGAGTAATGTGATCAGAACTTGATGATTTGACATATTGTTTCTGAAAAAAATTATACAAGACAGTCTTAGAAATCATGCTACTGGGACGCATTGAGTTTTAAGGAGGCTTTAATCCTTATTTTGCTTTAAAAATACCCACAGAGAAGTGTAAGGCTGGCCAGTTGAAAAGTTCAAAGATTCATATGACAGAGCAGTGGTTATGAGATAGGATTAATTTATCTTTTGGGACAGGTGTCCCCCTAACCTGTGTTTAACAGGAACAGGCTTATAATCCAGTGATAAAGTTTTGTAGCATGTTTTTCTTAAGTACATAAATGGAAATTCCATGGCTAAATAGGTTTTTAGATCTTTCCGTGGTTCAAGAATGTTTCGGCTTGTTCTTTGATAAATACATTCGTCTTGGTTTAAAAGACATCTGTGTGGCAAGGAAGGTGGGAACCTTCCTAGGATGGAAGAAATGAACCCTTCCCCCCCAGATTATCGTAACTTTGAAACTATGGGGCTTATGAGCACAATGTAGGGAAAGGTTTACTGAAATATATACATATCACACAAGAGAACAAACAACAATAACCACAA
>WBMZ01020003.1:0-13819 GCA_013400975.1 Atrichornis clamosus | reverse complement strand
CGCCCCGAGCCCGGGCGGGCGGGGCCGGGGGTGGCGGTGCTGCGCCGCAGGGCTCGCCGTGACAATCCCACCCTTTCCCCGCCATTTTGTTACTGTGCTGGCGTTTTCCCAAAGCAGAGAGAGAGCGGGAGCCTTGGGAACGGGCCCCCGTTGTGCCGGGGCGGAAGCCCCCCGCGACCCGTGTCCCCGCTGCCTCCCACCCCCGCACCTGGCAGCGGGGCTGGTCCCGGGACGCGCGGCTGCCGCCGGCACCTTTCCACCGAGATCGCCTCGCTCCCCTTCGCGCCCCGCGCACGCAGCACCCGAGGATCGTGACTGCCTGAGTCCACGCAGGACCCTGACACGCGGGGCTGGCACCGATCTCCGGGCCGCTGTCCCTAAACGGAGAGTGCCGGAGCGCGGTCACCAGCTTCCCCTCCCGATGGACCGGGGACGCGGGGCTGGTCATCTCCCTCCGCCCGTCCCAGGGGCAGCGCAAGTGCCCCGACGCCGGGGGGGGACAGTCCCATCGTGGACGGTCCGTCGCGGGGCTGTGCCGCCCGGCACAGCACCCTTCAGCCTTGCCCGGTCTCGGTGGCGGTCCCGGCTCCCCGCGGGACCAGCCCAAATGCGGGAGATCCACGGGGACAGTGTTTGGCCCACGCGAGGCCGGGCGGCCCGTCGGGGCAGACAGCACGGCCAGATCGGCGGGGAGGGCGGCGGGGGAACGGAGGGAGGTGGCCGGGAAGAACCGCGGGGCAGCACTGGCGGCGCGGGGACGGGTGGGCAGGACGGGGAATGCCCCGACGGGGGCGGCCGGTGCTTCCACCCGCGCGGGGGTTGATGAACGCCAGGTTGACACCAGCTAGGGAACCCCGCCGGTGGATGCGCGTCTCTTGCCCACGGCTGCATTCCCGGGTCGGGGGAGGAGATCGGATGTGGCACTACGTGGGAGACCCCAGCGCGAAGGCGACAGATGCCCCGTGCGACCGGGAGCGGAGTGCGGCGGGGCCGGTGCGTGCCCCGGGCTGGGCCTCCGGAGCCGAGCGGCGGTGGAGGGCGGAGAAGGGAGCGGGGAAGGAGGGGGCTCCTGCAGTGCTGCAATGCAGCGCCGCGCCGAGCCCGCCGGCCCGGCCGCGCTCCGCCGCCCGCCACTGCGGCAATGCGGGTGGAAACCCCGCCCGGGCTGGGCCGAACCGGTCCGGGCATCCCCTGCCTGGTCGGGACGCACCCTGCCCCAGCCGCGCCGGGCTGCCGCTCTCCCCCGCTTCCTCGCCCCCGTTTCGTTTTCCTCCTGGCCCCGCCGGGACCGCGGGACGTTTCCTCCCGCGGCGGGACGCTGCCGGCCGGTGTCCACGGGATCGCCCGGTAGCCTTGTGTTTACGGTGGGGAGAGCCTCATCCTGCCTCCGGTGCTGGACGCCGGCGGACGCCGCCGGCAGCCACCCTGGCCCTCTCCAGCGCCCCAGCTTCTCGCTGTGACTCCCCTCGACGTCGGAACGCGCGAAGCCCCCGGTGCTGCACCGACTCGGGGTGAATCCCTGGTCTCTGCCCTGCTCCGTTCCAGCTTCTCCCGGGAGAATCTTCCCCCTCCCCAACTTGTCTTCGGGCCCCTCACCCTTTCCGTTTCCCCATCTCCTGCGCGTGTCCCCGCTGTCCCCTCTGCTCAGTCCAGCTGCAAACAGCGCTGCGGGGCCCCAGGCGGGGTGGGGGTCCCACTTCGGCTCCGCATACCCGCGGCTGCCATCTGACACTTGGGCTCGCAGCACCACGGCCGGTCGTGGAAGCACCCGGTAAGGGGGAACCCCACGCCCCAGCCGCCTCCCCACACCCCGAGGTGCCCGTGTGCGGTGGTGTGCGGGCAGCGCCCTGGAGAGAAGGGATTCGGCTTATAAAAGCCACTGATAAAGACACAAACCCATCAGGGCACGGCGGACCACAGGGTGCATAAAATATCGGGATTTAAGACTGGGGGGGCCCCCCTACCGCCCGCCCCTGTCCCACAGGCTCTAGATCACCCCCCTCTCTGACTCTTGCCGCAGCAGTCTGGGGCTGGATCCAGGAATACTCTCCCAGCCATGCCAGGCAAACCGGGTTCTGCCCTCCCACCTGGATGTTTTTTTTCTGACGCGGTGAAAATGGCACCGCATTCCAGCTCCAGCTCCTGCCGGTGCGGACTCAGCCTCTGGATCCTGCCGTGTCTGCATTTATTGGATGAAAGCTCAGCGGAGCCCCTGAATTTCTTCCCTGGGAAAGGTTTACAGGCTGATCAAGATGTCTTTAACCTTCCCTTCGGGAGGTCGGGCACCCCCGCGGCTCACTTTGGGGCTCCTCGCGTCCCCCGCCATCCCTCCGTCTCTCCCCGACTCCTCTCCAACATTTCAGTGTCTCTTCTCAGCTACCGGAGGCTGTTCCACGCGAAAGCGGGCTCACCAGTGCCACACACCGAGCAGTACCGCCGCCCCACTCTGTCTTCGCTCCCCTGCACACACGGGAAACCCTCATCGGCGGCGGTGCCGCCCCTGTCCCTGTGCCTGTCCCCGTCCCCGTTCCCCGTCCCCGTTCCCCGTCCCCGTCTCTCGGTGGCACCGAGAGAGCAGCTGTGCGCGACGGTCCTTGCCGCGGAGGTTTGTTGTTCAACTCCTCAGGCAGGGTTGAATGGATATGGGGGACAGAGCGATCCCTGACCGCAAACCGGGTGCTGGCGGGGGGGCCCTCGGTCCCCCGGGCAGGTTCAGCCTTGACTACTGGGCTCCTGCTGCCACGGTCCCTCTGCAGGGGCAGGGAAAGGGGCACACTTTGGGAGCACTTTAGGAACTCACCCTGCCCCGGGGAAGAAGGTTCCGGGACCCCCAGGGATGGCTAAACCCCTCAGCCCCGCACCAAGCGGCTGCCGGGCTGGTTCTCCGCAACAACCCCCCACTCATGGCAGCCCCTTCTGTGACTGAGCATCTCTCAGGACGCGGTCCCAGACGCCCCCACGCAAGTTCCCCGCCCCGTGGGACTCCAGCTCGCAGCGGGCTGTGCTGAGCCACCGGCTGGCCGCTCTTAGCCCACGACCACGGGGGTGCTGCTGCTCCCGGCCCCTGTGCCATCCCCCTATGTCGGCGTTGTGATGTCCCAGCACTGGGGACGTGGCGCCAGGCAGCCATTCTCAGTCACGGGGAGCGGGGGCGGGGGGGGGCACAGGGCAAGGGCAGAAGGAAAGAAAGCAAAGTTAAATTTGTCATCCCGAAAGCAGAGAGACAATGCTACGGCCGGGATTTATTTGTCACATACTCAGGCATGAGATGGAAGGAATTCCTGTGATAATGCTCGTCCCTGCTCAGCCGCTGCTGCTGAACCACAAATTGCTTCTTGCAGCACAAAATATGGAAATGGGATACATTAGATTAGACGCCTTCTTGTTGGGGCTCTGCTGTAGGAGTTATTTCTGAGTCCGGAGAATTAAAGCACCTTCAAGCAGCAGAGCATCAAACCCTGGGAAAGTGGGTCTGCTTCAGGTGTCAGAGCTATAAAAAGGAAAAACATCAGGAAATCGACTACCGTGGAGCCAGGGAAAGATTTTTCAAAGCAGAGAGAGACACCCAGGGAGGACTTTTCCCACCTCGGGTTAAAAATGGCTCAGGGTCAGGTTGAGCCCTTAAACTCGAGATAAGGCATCCATTCCACCAGCTGCCGGGGAGAGGGGTGGTACCGCTGATGTCCGACCACCGCAGTCTCTTCTCTGCACAACCCACCATGAATCCCCCTGGTTTATCTGTTGCTGGTGACTTCATGTGCCAAAAGGACACAGACAGAGGAAGGACAGTGTCACGGCTGGATCCAGTGCACATTCCTGATGTTAAAATGACAGCCTGGCTCGCACCACACTGGAAATGGATGGATACAGCGGGGACAATGCTTCAGCCTTCATTTTTCAACCATGTGGAAATACTAATGTGTCTGAAAATTAGCGTTTCCAAGCATATATGAATGCTACCATTTATTCTGTGCTTTGAGAAGCTTTGGTGGCTTCTTGATACTGAACAAATCTCCCCTCTCCTAACCTTGTATTTGGTATTAAAAAGAACCTGACTCTCCATTGTTTTTTTTTCCTTTCAGACAAAATATAAAGTATTTCTTTCCGAGCAGCTCCCCGAACTTGAGAAGCCCGTTCCCCTGAGAGGCACCGGCAGTGGGAAGGGGCGTCGGTCTCCGAGGTGCGGGAGATGGGGCGGTACCAGGTCAGGGACCCAGAAATTCAGAGGGGGAAGCACCCTAACCCTCATGTTCTGAAACACGATGCCCAGTCTCTCACAAAGGGCGTTTTCAGGGGGCCCGGGCCGCTCTCCCCAACGCCAGTGCCGAGGGCTGCCCGCCCCCCTGCCGCTCCCCGCGTTTCCCGGTGCCGTTTGCCGCCCCTTTCCCAGCGTGCCGCCCGGGGGCTGAGCCCTTCCCGCATGGCACAGCCCACGCCCGCAGCCCGGCGTGGCCATTTTAGCCCGCACCCGCCCCCGCCGCAGCCGCAGCCCCGCTCGCCGCCCGCCGCCGCTTCCTCGCTCTCTCCAGCGGCTGCGGACAGGTCCCGCCTCGGGGCTGGCGTGACGATGCCCACACGGCGTGGCAAGGTTCCGCGGAACACCCCCTGGAGCAGCCCGGTCCCACGGCTACCCCCGGGCTGAGCTCTCTTCCCCCCGCCACCGGCGGCACCGGGCAGGCGGGAAATGCTGAGTCCGAATTTGTCGTTCACAGCTCTGGGAGCAGCTCCTAGGCTGCAATTTTCCACCCTTGGCTTCAGACAAGGGATAACGTGTGACATTTCAGTCATCCTGATTTTCCTATTGTGCCTCATAAACGAAGTGACACCTTCCTCCCCTGGGCATCAGGGAAGGGGACAAACCCGGCATCCCTGGGCCCTTCCCTGGGGCAGGTTGCTCCCTCTGTGGCTCATTTCACAGTCTTACCAAACACCACCATCCCTTGTCCTGTACATCCCAGGCTTATCCCTACTGTGGGCAAAGATGGAGCGTCGAGGGACTTCCCAGGTGATGTGGCTTCACAGTGGCCCAACCAGAATCTTTTGCTCAGCAAATTATATCCAAATTAAATACACATTTGTGAAAGCTTCCATCAGCTCAGACCCTCCATTCAGGCTGCTGTTAATACATTTTCTAATAATATCCAAGTCTTCACCCTGGCTGCTACAGCGCAACAGCTACACCTCTGCAAGGGTTAGGTTATCCTCTTTCTCACCTCCAGCTAAGCACTTCTGACCGAAGCACTTCTACGCAATGGAAGCTGTGTCCACATCCAGGCCATGGCAGTGTGTAAAACGCATGGAAAATGGAAGTGTGGCCATGCCCCACTTGTCAGGAACTTCCCAGGACAGAGCCTGTAGAGCCAGTGAAGCTCAGCCTCAGTGGCTTGGCTGGGTCAGTGTCTGTCCCCACACCGGGTGCCAGCACCGTTCCTTGCAAAAGAGTGGTGGTGTTTGATAGGGCTCCTGAGGGTTTGGGGACCCTGGAGGGTTTGGAAATCCTGGAGAGTTTGGCAGTTGGTGATCAAGTTTCCCTCCCTCCCCACCCTGGAAGCCCAGGCCTGCTGCCAGCAGGGTCGCCCAGGGACGGCACGGAGCCCGGCATGCCGAAGTCCCAGCTCCTGGGATCCAGGGTGCTTCCTGCCGCGTCGCACAGCATGTTTTATATGCCTGCTCCTTCGATAAAAATAAATCTTCATGTTTGCAGTTTGCTTTAAACTACATCAAGGTGTCAGCTGAACTGACGGCTCCTCTGAGAAACGACCTCCGGAGGTGCCGGCAAATGGCTCTCGGGTGAGCCTGGGATCTTGCCCTGCAATGAGGCACCAGCGGCTCCCAGCCCGGGGGAGGAGACCCTGGCCACCCTCGGCCCCTCAGGGCCTGCCCCAAACTTCCATTATTACAGAGAGCCTCATTTCTCTCCCATTTGCACCCAAAGGTCCGTCACACAGTAACTCCCCTTCAGTGCCCACGAGATTCCAGGGATGGCTCCTACAAGCAGCTGCACCACCAGGTCCCTCTTCCCTTTCCAGTCTCCTTTCCAACCCACCACCAACCCTCTTTTCCTTCCGCAGCAGGCTGCACACACCTGACCACAGCCACCTCGGCCTCTCTCTCACATCCCCCACCCTGTCCCCCTCCCCTGTCACTCCCTGCAGCAATCAAGGGGGTCTCCACTCAGGGGTGCAGTGAGGGGGCCCTGAGAGCTCAGTCCCCATCTCCATCCAACCCCTTTCTCACACGACTGCTCTCCCTCGCTGCACTGATGCTTCCCAAGGCTGGGCCATGCCACAGACCGTCGTTAGGTCAGACACTGCTGCCCCCCGCCCCCTGAACGTGTGGGCTGCTTCAGTCTGCCTGTAACAGGATTCTCCCCAGCTCAGGGTGCAGGCAGGAGCTTTCCCAGGCACAGGGGACCCTCAAGAGCCACTTGACAAGGCTCTGAAAGCACCTGGAGATGGTCTGAGCTGCGCTGGCCCTGTGCAGCTGCCTTCCTCTTCTGGTGCAAACGTAAACAGAGCTGTGTCCTTGTGGCCGTCTCTGACACAGATCTCACATGAATCTGGGCTGAATCCAAATGATCTTATCTGCAAAGAGACTGAGGATTTCCTACCACAGAGGCACCCTCGTGGGATGGGGGAGATGAGGGGTCTCAGGGATGGGGCTGAAGCCCCCTCTCCATCCCCTTGCCAGCTGCCCTGGTTCAGTGAGAGGTCTGCACCTCAGTCTTGTCTTGCCACAGCCACTCTCCCACACAGAGGGACACCAACCCTGCCAAAAACCCAGTAAACCCCCTCAGTGGCTGCTGGATCAGCCCCACTGGATCCAGTTTTAGGTAAAATGGTTTACAGCAGCTGACACGTGCATGGCTGTGCTCAAGTGGACAGGGCTAGGAAAACATAACCCAAGCCGTGGGCTTTCCTCCCAAAACGTGTCCATGAAAGCTTCACCTTGTTGCTGACTTCTCCAGTGGGGGACAGGTACTGAAGTCACCACACTCAGCAAAGCCACACAGTCACCTCCTGACATTGCATAGCAAAACGAGAGAAGAATGGGAAAATAAAGGAAAAATCCCACAAAATGAACACAATGGCTGCCTGGAGGAGCTGCCCCCACCCATGTATGATCAAAAGCACCGAGTGCCCTGACTGCCTGGGAAATCTTCCACTTCCCATTGCACACACCCACCTACACCTTCTGCCCTTCTCAAGGAGAAGCTCCTCTCCCATTCCGAGTCTGGACCCATTCCCAGACTGGACCTCCCACTTCTCACAAAGCTGTTTCTTACTTCTGTTAAAAGACATCAGTTCTATGTTTTGTATTATTGAACACCCTTCTCCTTTACACAGATGCACAGATGCAGCCCTTCCACCCAGCCCAGGGGCCCAGGTCACCACTGCTCCATGGTCATTGCCTGGGGATGGTGTTTCCATCACTTTCTGTGGAGCAGGGCTCCCACTGACACCCACTGAAACCACACAGGGCCACAGCAACCACTGCTGACGGAGCTGGATCCCAGCCAGCCCTGCTGCAGACACTGGTGCCACCGTGGGGAGGGGAGAACCTGAAAGCACCAGCACAGAGCTGCAGCCCCTCCTCTGTGCAGGGCCGTGGATCCATCAGGCCCTTTCAGAAGGGCTCAAAGACGAGCACAAATTCTCCTTTTACATCAGCAAATGTTTGTCTGGAATAAATCCAAACCAAGCAGAGGTTAACGCATTCCTGGGAAATACATTAAATGTAGCGCACACCAGTCTTCCTAATGGAGCGTGGTGACGCTCCATCTCGCCCTGGATCACTCTGATAACCATTGCAAGTCATCGTGGACTCCACATTAATTTGCTCAGTAACAGGCATTTAGGTTTGATGCATTTACTGGGGAAAGACAGCGGCAGGAATAAGTAATTCGTATCCAAACACTTCATCTCTCCCAGCCAACCGGCCCAGCGAGGGAAGGGCGCAGCTTTTAAACCAGTAACTACTTATCACACCTTTCACAGCACAGGAAGCTGCTGGAGTTGTGATAAACATGATCAAACTATTAAAGTAAGAAATATCTGGCTGTGTGGTTTCCGGGAAATGGTGCCTCAAACCAACCACGGCTGCTGCCGGCACAGACGGTGCTTTAGGGGCTTCTGCGGCCCCGGGGTGGCGAGTGCAGGGGAGGGAACTCAGAAACACACACTCAGAGAGACAGTGTTTCCTTAAAAACTGGCAACACAACACCCTCCATTTTCAGAAATGCTAATGAGCTGAGCTAACTGCAAACCTGCAGCAGTTATTAATTGCCCAGAGCCTCGCACACCTACAGCCCAGGGAAGGGAGCTGCCAAGCCAGCTCACGACAGCAGCGATGCTCGGGCTCTGGCCCAGAGCCTGCAAGCCCACAGTCAAAGACACAACCTGCTATTTGTGAGAAACCCCATTGGCTTCATCTACCTTTGTCTGGCTCAAGAGCAAGTTGTGCCCTGGCAGCCGCCCTGCCCCGGAGCCGTGGCCCGGCCCCGCTCCTGCACTGGCTCCCGTAGCTGTCTGTTGAGCTGCACTTCCCCTTTCATAAATCACATTTTGCATTCTGAGCATGCGTCTCCTCTTCCATGCCATTTTTGTTTTCAGATAACCATTAGCTTAATTAATCAAGGGAAATGCATCATTTCTGATCGTATGTTCTGATAATGAAGCCTGGGATAGCAGGAAAACGCTTCCCCCCAAGCCATCCCTGGCACAGACTGGGGTTCACCTGCACCTGCCCCGACACCACCTCTCCAGCACCCTCAGCACATCACCCACACAGCTCTGGTGACACGCAGCGTTGATTAAAACCCTCTTAACATTCAGCACAGCTATCAGGCAAATGCTGATTTTAATCAGAGTTCACCGTTTCCACTGGGTGCACAAACCACCAGCTTTGGGGCCTCTGCGCAGGCAGGTGAACACCCCAGCCCTGAACATCGCCCCAGTGTCCACTGGCTTTGGAGCACTGACCGAAACCAGGGCAGAGGCGAGCTGCCAGCACAGACCCTGCCCACACCAACCAGTTTAAGCGAAGAGCTGGGATGGAGCCTTCCCAGCATCAGCTCCCAGAGGCCATTCCCACCACGCGAGCACTCCGAGCAGCACACCCGAGCTACACTGAGCGAACCAACATCTGCAACACTGGTGTCCACAGGCAGTTGTCTCACAAGGATACAAGCTTCCTTGGCTGTTCCAGCTGGGAAAATGGCATCCACACACCCAACGGTTGCTTTTCCTCCCGTTTCATCCAAACTGCACCAGAAAAGCGCTCCAGCTCTGGCATGGGAAGCACTGTAGGCAAGGCCTGAGTTGACAAGGCACACGCAGGGGTTCCCACTCTGACCCATGCTGGCAGAGGACACCAGGCTGGACACTGTCCCACCTTCCCACAGGCACCACACCACCCTCAGGATTTACAAAGGAACAATTACCAAGCTGAGTCGGGATTTTATTTAAATGAAATGACACCTGGGGCAGCCCAGGTGGCCCAGAAGTGGGCAACACGAGACAGGGGGTTATTTGTGCTTTGGGAACAGCACTGTCACACTGTCACACTGTGTGACAGCGGGACCCAGGGCTGAGCCCACCGGCTGCCCCTCACCCTGTGTCTGGGGTAGCTCAGGTATCATTGCATATTAATTAATTCCATTTCTCACAAGTTCAAGGCTCTGGTCCACACACATAAATGTGCCATCAAAAGTATTTCAACCAAGATCCTTGCTGGAGGGGACATCAACTTTGACCAAAAGCCCAAGAGGAGACAGGCTGGCACCAGAGCTGGTTTAGCCAGCACGAGGTTCAGAGAGCAGCGCTCTCGACTCGGTCTGGGGGGGTGACAGGGGCTCACTGGGGGGACAGGGACCGAGCACCGTAACTCAGCCACCCACAGATGGGCTCCACTGCTGGGCTGCCACCAGCCTGTGAGCCGTGCTGTAAAGGACTAGCCCTGCACTGTATTTCCGGTAGGCTCCAGCAATTATTAATCTTGTTCAGAGATGTCTGCAGCTTTGTTGGTGGAATTTGGGCCATCTTCCTTTCTGGAGACACTCAAGTTATCATCTAACCGTGACCCTCCCCAACACTGGGACAGCACTGCTGGGATGGCAACCATCACCCATCCACTGTGCCACCTTCCCAGCCTGCGCTTCCACAGCTTTCGCAGGTTCCCATCACAGACCTCCCGCAGCCCATTTTGGGGAAGCCCAGCCCTGCCTCAGCACTGCAGGGCAGGGAAGCACCACAGCACTGGCTCCTACGGCCTCGCTGCCCACCCACAACACAGGGTGCCCTCAGCACTGTGGGCACAACACTTTCGGGGTGAAAAACCAGAACTATACTCCATAGGCTGCATCTCAGAGCTGATTTTTTTAACCTGCAGGTACTGGCTCTGGGGCAGCCCAGCCACAGCCTGCCCACACAGGGACCTGCCATCCGTATGCCGTAACAAACGCACTCCGAATCCCGGTAGTTTTTGTAAAGGTTTATAGTCCTTTGCCATGATTGCATGATACATTTCTTCCCCTGTGACACAGCCCTCAGACCAGGATGCGCCGCTGGCAGCTCGCAGCAGCTGGGCTTTGCACTCCGATCTACACTAGCTGCAGAACATCAAATGCACTTTCAACATCTCCATTTAATATTTACATTCAAGCAATTAATAATTGGAAGCTTATAGTTTAGACATTTCTAATAGCAGCAATTTCTATAATAACTTGTTTAGCTTTAGATAACGATTTTTTTTGCACATAGAAACACCACATGTGTACAGTATCAAAAAATATATACGGGATGGTCCTGCGGGTCGTGGGGAGGGCAAGGGACCAAGACTAACAAATGCTCAATGGTTAAAAAGGAGAACAGAAAATAGTCGTTTGATATAGTTTATAAGGTGATCTAGGGACTCCATAAATCTAGGCTTTATATTTCATTATATAAATACCTACAAATAAATATATTAGCGTGGCCAGGGAGCGACCAGCTTTCAGCTCAAACAATACATTTCAATAACACCACGTACAAACGGGAGCAAGAATCACTCGACAAGTTAGCACTGTTAAAATATAATACTATAACTCTGAGTAACTGGCGGGTCCCATCCTTGTGTGTCCCATTGCCTGCAGGTCCTGGAGTAGCCCCCAACCGCGGGGCGGGAGCAGCGGCGAGGTCACCCCACGTGGCAGGGATGGCCACCGTGCCTGGCCCTGTCCCGGCGTCCCCTTGGCGGAGACAGCAGGCTCGGCCACCACGGGCAGGGGCACGTGGGCTCCAGGGAAGGGGCACCAGTACCTTGGAGGGAGGCTGTGGGGCCAGTGGCCCTGGGACAGATGGGCAGCTCCCACGGGGAGCAGCTGCCATCCCACCTCACACCGTCACGTACTCCTTGAAGGTCACGGTCAGGCAGTTTGCGGTCACATCTGTGATAATTATATTCCCAAAGAAGGGCTTGAATTCCTGCAGGGACTCGGCCTCCTCCTCCTCCTCCTCCTCTGCAGCCTCCCGGGGCTGTGGAGGCTCCGTGGCCGGTTGCTCAGCCGGTGGCGGTGGTGGCACCTCCGGCTTCACCTGCGCCAGGGCCAGCTCACCCTCCGCCCGCGGCTTCACGCAGCGCAAGTCTATGGGCTCGTCCAGGTCCGAATCCAGCAGGATGACCTCCGGCTGGGCGGGCGGCTCCGGCCGCTCCGGGGCCGGGGGGCTGAGGCAGGTGGGGGCACTGATGCTCCGGGAGGTCAGGCGCTTCTTGCCCGGCTCCCGCTCCACGTGCGGCTCCGACAGGCAGCGCTTCCGCGAGCCAGCACTGGACAGGTTCAGTCCCATGGAGGAAGGGCTGTGCTCGCAGATGGGACTCAGGGACCAGGGCACAAGGTCCGGCTTGGTGGTGAGCTGCAAGGGCTGCTCCGCTGGAGGAAGGGGCAGTTCCTTGACCAAGGGAGTCTTTTGGGGACTTTCCTCCAGCTCTGCAGGGGGCTGCCGGCTCTCTCCCTCTGCTTTACTCAGGGTGTTGTTGCCCACCACCCTCTCCTCCCCTGGTTTCCTCCAAGCCTCCACCTTCTCCTCCCCACCCTTCTTAGGAGTCCTCTCCTCTGCAGCCCGCTTCCGGGGAGGCTCCCCAGACTTGATCTTCACCGCCTGCATGCCGTTCTCCATGTACTTGCTCATGACGATCACAATGCGCCCATTCTTGTTTTTGTTCTTGACGATCTTCATCTTTCCCCCAAGGCCGTTGCTGGTCACCCTGTCCCGGGGGGGCGGCCCCGTACCACTGGACAGGTTCTTCTCAGCTCCATTTTTGCTCTCTGCCGTGAGGTTCTTGACTGGGCCCAGCAGGTTTTTGGCTGGGCCATGAGCCCACTTGTCAGCGTGGGTGACCAGGGGGGTCTTGTTATTGTCCAAGCAGGCCTGGCCCTGCGGCTCCTTGCTGCTGGGCTGGTAATGGGGCTCATACATCTTGGGGTCCGGCTGGTAGTGGTGGTGCTTCTTGCTGTTAAGCTGGTAGTAATACTTCCCTTTGCTGTGAGACTGGTGCTTCATGCTGCTCTCCTTGCCGTTGGGCTGGTACTGGTGGTGCTTCTTGCTGTTGAGTTCATACTGGTGCTGCTGGCTCTTGCCGGAGGAGCCGAGATCCAGCTTGGGCCTGGTGTCCACGGCCGGGTCCTGCAGCCCCGTGAGGATGTTTGAGCGGCGGGCAAAGGAGGGAAGCTGCAACGCAAAACCAAAAGCTGCCGTCAGACAGGGCTGGAGAGCCGCGTGCCAGTGCTCCCGCAGGTGCCGAAGGCTCCGGTGGAACCCCCGCCCCTCCAGCAGCAGCTCTCCTTACGGGACGCTGCATCCCGGGGCACCGTGTCCTCGAGCAGGCGGCCCCAGCCCACTCCAACTTAGAGGCTGTGCATTGCTCCAGATTAATGAAGCAATGAAAAGAAGAAAAGCCCCCTTCAATCAGCTGTCTGGGAATGGGGGCTGAGCGGGACCGCTGCTGCCGAGCCCGCGAGCAGCCTGCTAATGCCACCCGGGCACGGGCACAGCGGGCCTGCTCCGCGGCCCAGAGGGGAGGGAAGGGGGGCTGGGGCACCCGCTGAGCTCAGCGCTGGGGGTCCCCGGGGCGTTGCGAGGCGCCCGGGCTGCGCGCAGGCTCCTCAGCATGATGAAACCCGCTGCAAGCGCTCCCCGGGGACGGCCCGCAGCAAACAGCGCGCGGGGGTGCGGGGCCGGGCTCCCGCGCTTTACCTGCACGACCAGCGGCTTTGGCTTGGGCCCCCGCTTGCGGTATCCCATCAGCTGCTCCTGCCGCTCCCTGCGGGAACACAGTGTCACGGCGAGGCCCGAGGGCGGCACACGGACCCCCGGGGCGCAACCCCCCACGCGCGGCAGCTCCCGCAGTGCCAGTGACCCTACGTGGGCACAGGGAGGGGACCGGGGCCCGCAGGTGCGGAGCCGCAGGCCGGGGTTCCCGCAGGTGGCAGCGGGCCGGGGGCACGGGCATCCTGTGGAGGCAGCAGGCGCCTTCCCCGCTGTCGCCTCCCCGCTGCGGAGAGGGGCTGAAGTTCACAGTTTGCGCCAAAACACTCCAGGAAACAAATGCGCGGAAAGAGGAAAAAAAAATGAAAAGGCTTTTAAAAAAAAAAAAAAAGCAAAAAAAAAAAAAAGCCGAAGCCCGTCCAAGCGCAGCAGCAGCAGCAGCGCCTCCTCCTCCACTCGCGGCATCGAATCCCGGGAAGCAGGAGCGCGAGGCGCAGCGTGGAGGGGGGGCGCGGCGCGGGGGGGAGCGCGGCGTGGGGGACCTTGACCCGGAGGCGTCGCCCGGTGGCCCCGCG
>WBMZ01020001.1:0-15354 GCA_013400975.1 Atrichornis clamosus | reverse complement strand
CGGCCCCGGCACCGCGCGGGGACACAACAGCGCTCGGGACCGCGGGGGGACGCGGCGGGGACGGGAGGGCAGCGCTTGGGACCTGCTCTGGGAGGGGGCGCAGCTCTCGGTACCGGCCTTGGCGGAGGCGCTGCCGGCGCGCCGGGCACGGTAGACCCGCAGCCCCTGACGGTGTGCCCGCGGTCCCGCAGGTGCGGGCTGGCGGCCGGTCGGAGCTACAGCGGAGGCGGCGCGTACCCCAACGTGTCGCTGACGTGCCCGCTGCCCGGCGTGCCCAAGGCGGTGTTCGCGGCGGCGGAGGGCCGGGAGCGCTTCGAGACGCGGGTGACGGTGCTGGAGAACGGGCTGCGCGTCGCCTCCCAGAACAAGTTCGGGCAGTTCTGCACCGTGGGCAGTGAGTACCCGGCGGGGCTGGGGTCAGCCGGCCTGGACAGGGCTGTGGCGGTGACACCTCGGCTCCCCCCGAGCCCGGGGTCTGTTCGTAAAAGCCACGCTGATTTATTTTCTTCTTAACACCAGTTCTGGTAAACTCGGGATCAAGACACGAAGCGAAATACCTCAGTGGTATCTCCCACTTCTTGGAAAAGCTGGCCTTCTCCGTGAGTACTGCCCTGCTCTGCCCATCTCGGGGTCCCAAAATCTGCACAGGGCAGCGAGGGACAGCAGCCAAGGAGGGCCTGGCCCCCAGGGCTCTCTGCATGAGCTGTTTAAACAGTGAGACAATGTAGAGTCACAGAATCATAATTCTGTATTAATTATTGTGAGTGTAATTATATTTTGAAAGTGTTTGTGCTTTCACTTCCAAGGTTGGCAAGTACTGATCAAACCATTTGACTAAAAGAATGTAGAAGATATGTATTTTGGGCTACACTGAAGGCGTATAAACAGTTACTGGTCAATTAATAACACTGATATCTTGTTCCGTAGTCCACGGCTCAGTTTGGTAGCAAAGATGAAATTCTCCTCACCTTAGAGAAGCATGGAGGCATTTGTGACTGCCAGGCATCGAGGTAGGATGCTCCTTCTCCTGCTGTTACCTGGGTGTTGTAACACTGACAGTGCTCTGAGTCCCCTTTTTTCTGGTGTGGGGCAGCAAAAGCCACTTTTTGTTTCCAAGCAACAGAAGTCCATTTATGGTGGCTGCTGGGAAGCTACAAAAGTGAGCCTGAAAGGGGTACAAAAGTCAGTTCTATTTCCTTTCAAAAGCACTTAATGAGTCAAACAGCTTCATCTGTGAGTTCCTGGTACTGAGTGATCCCAGAAGTGACTTCTCAGTGCAGAACCTGTTTGTTTGTGTTGCAGGGACACCATCATGTATGCAGTGTCTGCTGATGCCAGAGGCCTGGACACCGTGGTCAACTTGCTGGCTGATGTCACACTCCAGCCGAGGTTATCAGGTCTGGGAACATATTTCTTTACCTCAAAAAAAAAAAAAAAAAAAAGATTTCCAACACATGGCTTGCTCTTGAGAGTTCAGAATTCTTCATTAGATGGAGCCCATCAGGAAGTTCCCTTGCAGCAGTTGGGTGTTTGTGTAGGGGTTGCCATCTCTGGCTTTGTCCCGTTGCAGATGAAGAAATCGAGATGACCCGGATGGCCATAAGGTTTGAGCTGGAGGACCTGAATATGAGACCTGATCCAGAGCCTCTCCTCACGGAAATGATCCATGCGGTAACACACTGGGAATTCCACCTTGCATGCAGTCTCCTGCTGCATTCTCTTCCTCGTGTTTTTTGGCGGCTTCAGGGTTTATTTTAGACTATTTCTAAATGCAGATTTTTTTGTTATTCAGTTTGATTTCAGTGATGGGAGATTTTGGCTGTCCCTCTACTCTGAAATCCAGCATTCTACACATGTGGAAGATTGTAACCCAAACCAAAAAAACCCCTGTCTGTAACTTCCCACTGTTGATGTGGGTGACAAAATGTTGTTGAGTGACATCGACATTAACAAAATAATGCTTGGCCCTTCCTCTCTTACGGGTGGGCTTAATTCCAAAGCAGAAGGAGGTTTAGAGGAGGGGTTTTGGGAGAATGAAGTGATACTTGTTCCTTTAACATGTCTGTTCCCTTTTAGGCAGCCTTCAGAGACAACACAGTTGGACTGAACAGATTCTGCCCCGTGGAAAACACGGACAAAATCGACCGGGACGTGCTGCACTCGTACCTGGGCAGCTACTACACCCCTGACAGGATGGTGCTGGCTGGAGTGGGCATTGAGCACGAGCACCTGGTGGAGTGTGCCAGGAAATACCTGCTCGGGGTGGAGCCCGCGTGGGGCTCTGGGCAGAGCAGGGCCGTGGACAGATCCGTGGCTCAGTACACGGGAGGCATCGTCAAGGTACGTGGTGGGGGTGGCATCGGGCCTCTTGCAGGCAGGGGCTGATTTCTCTCCAAGCTTTTGCTTTTCTAAGCATACTGTTTGTTCATGAGTGTGAGCCAAAGCTGCCCGTGGCAGCTGGTAATTGGGTGACGTGGTAGTTATTGGGAATGTATCACACTGGATACAGCAGCTGTGAAAATCAGTCTTAATAATCTTTCTGCCCTTCCCACAGGTTGAAAAAGACATGTCAGATGTGAGTCTGGGCCCCACCCCCATCCCAGAGCTCACCCACATCATGATTGGGTTAGAAAGCTGCTCATTTTTAGTAAGTGTTAACCTAAAATCCTTCATTTTGGGTGCCCTGCACTTGGAGAATCCCAGAAATACTGACTCAGTACACACCATTGGCATTCTTGCTGCTGCATGTACAGACAAGCAGCTTTTTCCCAGGCATCTTGCTGAAGGCACTGACCTTCACAGTCCTCCTGTGCCACGTTTCTTTTTGTCCCCTTTACTCACCCCAGACCCTTGGGAGCTCTGCCATGACCTGACTGAGTTTCTTGTTGCAATCCAGGAGGATGATTTCATTCCTTTTGCGGTGCTAAATATGATGATGGGAGGTGGTGGCTCATTTTCAGCTGGAGGGCCTGGCAAGGGCATGTTCACCCGGCTGTACCTCAATGTGCTCAACAGGTTGGTTGCTCTTGCTGTTTAAGGGCTGGCAGAAACAGTCCTGGAGCAGGTTCACATGCTAAAAAATGAAAGTAAACACCCACAGGTTTTACATCAGCTTACTCTGCTTAGAACGTAGGACTGGTGTGTCACTTGGCATTCTGAGAGGGTGAAAGTAAAGGGCAAAAGTGACCAGGAATCCTCTCTTCCTCCACTAGCCCAATCCATGTTTTAATCAGGGGATATTGACAGGATTGGCATTAGGTTGCTCTGTATCGTCCTGGGTTTGGTCTTAAGGATGCAAGAGGAGAGAAGGGAGTAGATGCCACATGCGTAAATTGTCAGAGGCAGGGATTGACAAATCTCATTGCACTGCTGAGAATCCTGAAAATGCCCTAGGAGGGCACTCACTGTCTGCATTTGTTTAATTTTTACATTGTAAATTCTGTTTTTTAAAGTACTGTTTGTATACTCACAGGCACCACTGGATGTACAATGCAACCTCTTACCACCACAGCTATGAGGACACAGGTCTGCTGTGTATCCATGCCAGTGCAGATCCAAAACAGGTACAGAGTCCTGGATTCAAAGACAGGTGTCCTTAAAAAGTAACCACTGAGTATCAAACAGTAGTGTTGACACAATAAGCATTGTTCTAATCTTCTTTTCCTGTTTTCCCCAGGTTCGGGAGATGGTGGAAATCATCACCAGGGAATTCATCCTCATGGCGGGAGCAGTGGGAGAGGTCAGCAGCACATTTGAATTTATAATCCCTGGAAGTGTTCAAGGCCAGGTTGGAGCAACCTGATCTAGTGGAAAGTGTCCCTGCCCATGGCTTTAATGGGCTTTAAGGTCCTTTCCAACCCAAACCATTCTGGAATTCTCAACAGATGCATTGCACTGGCATTGCCTGAATGGATTTTTGTAGTTAAGCTTGTTACATATTTCTGTAAAAGGATATAGCAACATCAGCAATACATCCACAAAGGTATCTGCAGAACTCTTCCATGTTACCTTGCATTAGAGAGCAGCAACCAGAATTTTTTTACCATTGTTTGCATCTCCTGCTCATTCACAGGTGGAACTTGAGCGAGCAAAGACGCAGCTCAAGTCCATGCTCATGATGAACCTGGAGTCCCGGCCAGTGATCTTTGAAGATGTGGGAAGGCAGGTTTTGGCAACAAACACAAGGAAGCTACCTCATGAGCTGTGTGCCCTCATCAGTGAGTAGACAGTGCTTTGCCTTGCCTTGAGGGAAGTGTACGTACAGTCGGGGCAGGGCAACTTAGAGTATTCTTGTAGCACTGCTAAATTGCCTTTGAAAGCCTGGGGGCATAAATACTACAGAAGTATATTTCAAACTGATCTTAATTGCTTTCAAGCTAACACTGGGCTTATTTTAGTCAGAAGGAAGGAAAAGCCAGAGTTGTGGTAGAGAAGGTTTTCTGAACGTCAGCCTAAAGCTGCGTTGTGCTATTTACAGCGTAGTTATCACAGCTCTGCCTTTTTTCTGTCTGCAGGTCAGGTGAAACCTGCTGATATCAAGAGGGTGGTCACTAAGATGCTCCACAGGAAGCCAGCAGTGGCTGCCCTGGGTGACCTGACAGATCTGCCCACGTATGAGCACATCCAGGCTGCCCTTTCCAGCAAGGACGGGCGGCTCCCGCGGCTCTACCGGCTCTTCCGATAGAGCAGCACCTCCTGCCCCGCCCCACAGACTCCCTTCTTTTTTAATGGTTTTTTTTTTGATTCTCATGTTGCTGTACCACCCTCCCTCCCCCCAGTCCTCCCAGGCATTCTGTGCAACCACGGAGCTGAGCAAAGCTGCTTCAGAGCACTGGACTGTGAAGAGCTCCTTGAGGGACCTCACCCTGGCTGTGGAGGAGGAGTTTGACCCTCAGAGTACGTTACAAGAGAAGATGGGTGTTGACACCCTTCTCCTGGCACTGGAGAGAACAGAGCAAACCAAAACACTCATCACCACAATGAAAGCACATCTCTGAGCAGTCAGGCACTGCTGTGTGCTGCCTCTTCATCACCCCAGCCGTGGAAGTGGGGCTGGCACACGGGAGGCCCCGATGCGCCCTTCCTGAGGAATGTGGTGGCACCTTAAAGAGCTTGGCTTACATGTCTGAATACAAAGAATATTTGTAGCTGTTACCAAGGTGAACAAAGACTTGGTCAAACTGAATTAGGAAAATAATAGTTATTATCCCTGTGAAGTTAGGCAAAAAGTTTCCCGCAATCCAGTTTTGTTACAATCATGGATCCATTTCATCAGTGTAATTTACCATCTGACAAGGAGTCACCCACCTGGGAATAACTTCATCATTTTCCTAGAGCTCCAAGGAAAGCAGACCCATGACATAACTAATTTTCTGTGGAGTTCATCTGCAGAGGTACTGTACACAATGCTACATGGACACTTGAGAATGAGAACGATCCTATTCCTCAGGTTTTTCACTTGGAAGTGAACTGTGCTAAAGAATAAAAGTTCTTTTCCTCCAGAGTTGCTATAAAAACAGTTATTAAAGGAGTTGTTGCTGCTGCTGTACCTTAAACTTGTGCCTCATTTCCTCAGCGTCACTCAGATGAACTTAAAGTCTTGCAAAAAGCAGACAATTGTCAGTCTCACTGCACAGATGTGGCTCAGCTGACAGTCAAGATAACAAAATAACATTTAGAAACATTATCTTGACTGACACCACGTCACAGAAAGCCAAGTGCCACATGTGACATACTGAAGAAATGGAGACTCAAAAGAGGAATAAAACATTTGATTGATATAAGCCCCTAATACATGGGTTTAAAAACATAGACAGCAGTTCACTGCTACATGTGTATGGTAAGGAGCAATCAAACTGGGAGCAGAGCACTGTGAGGCTGCTGTTACCTGCTTTACCCCATCCTTTCCTCATGCAACTAGAAGAAAACATGTTGCATTGCTTCTTGCAGAGCCCACAGTCTGGAAATCCTCTTCAGTTGTGTATGTTTGTAAGAAAATAAAAAGAGACCTGTGAACAACTGGAGCAAGTAGTAAGAGTTCTAAAATTCATCTGCCAAGGGCTGGGTTTCTTGAACTGGCAGGTGAAATGCGCTTGCTTTGTTGAATGCAAACAATACCAGAGAAATCTGTCCCACTCTTCCAGCTGAAGACAAATGGCTCCGGTCCCCCAAACACGCACCACACAAAGAACTCTGATTCTGACACCAATAAGAGCTGGTTCTCAGTTAAGGTATTGCATTAATTTATTTTTATTCCTTTAAAAAGAAAGGAAATCCAAATACCTGATGGCTACAGACAGGTCAGTGCCATAAATGTACCGCAGAACAGGAGCCTGTCTTGGACAGGTTGCATAGTCAGCAGCACTTCCTCCAAGGGGTTTGCACGGTGGTTTGGGTACTAAGGTGATGAATGATCCCATCTGTGCCCATGAGGAGTTCTTAGTTATTAGCTGTAATTAACATTTTACCAGTGCCATACTGGTCCTTGTAGTATATATAGCCTTAAGACAACACTACTTCAAAAATAGCAAGTTATTCACAGTTTACTGATTTGGAAAAATAAAACCAAGAGGAATTGACTGACTGGAGGTAATGGAGCTGTGTGGAGCTGACTGGCTGCAGTTGCTCTGCAAACCTCCCTGGTGCACTCACTTGACATCACTTTGGTGAAGCATCACACAGTACCTGTCCTCAGACCATCATTTCCAACTCAGTGTCCTGCTGCTGAAGGACAGCAGTGTTTTATCAGCCCTGGGGAGGACAAGTGAGTTCAGGAAGGGATTGCTTCAAGCAGTCTCAGCAGCCAAATCTATGGCCTGAGAGTTTGATATTTACCCCCTTAGCAACAGAAGGCCTATAGAATGATTATTGAAAGGCAATGTTTCTACACTTCAATGTACAGGAGTACATTCACATACACCTTGCTGTAGAGGACCCAAAAAGCCCAACACAGGAGCACCATCCATACACAGAACTGCCCAAGTTCATGAACTGGTCCCTGGTACTCATTTCACAGAATGCCAACACTCGGCTACAGAGAAGGAGCCAACCCAACCCCACACTGGACGTAAGCTAATCTGATCAAACCAAAGAGACAAACAAAGAATTCACCTTTCTGCAGGCTTTCCTTAGGTCCCCTGCCCTGGGTGATGCCAGTTCCAGCAGCTGTGCCCCCTGCGTGGAGTCCTCCTAGAGCCGAGGGTCTGCACCCAGTGGCTTCCTAAGATAGTCTGGTTAAAAATAAATCAGTGACACCTGTTGGGATGGATGTCTTAAATAACTGGCTCCTTTTCTTCAGCAGAAGCACTTGAGCTACACGGATTAGCTCATGCAAATGAATCCAGGATGAGGTTTAAGACATTCTTCACAAGCCACAGCAACTGCCAGAGGTGCTTAAGCAGACAATTCCCTGCAGAGTTTGCCATGGCCTGAAATCCTCTTTCAGAGCACCTCTACCACAAGCATTGCAGAGCTCTCAGCTCAAGAAATGCTACATATGCTGCTGGATTTTTGGTCCTTTTGTTCCAGTCGTTTCTGGAGTTCCCTCGTAATCCGCCTCCTTATTCCGATTAAGTACAGCTCTCTGTCAAACTGCCCCGCAGCCAGTGGAATGCTGCAACAGAAACACAACCCATCAGGTCAGGGCATAAATGTATTCTTGTCTGCCCAACATCTCCCTACTAGTTCATACTACAAAGGCCAGAAACCTAATTTTTACTTTCTTAAGGCATTGAGATATTGCCAGAGTAGAAAAGGTCGTTCTTCCATGGCAACAAGTTGTTTTTCAGATTTAAGTGAAGAAAACGCTGGTTGTAAAAGGGAAATGTACTTTAAATTTAAGCATGGACTTGCCTGCATTCATATATAGAGGACTGACTTTATGACTCTAAACCAAGACCCACTCATTTGAAAAGCTAAACCAGGTTCCTGTTGATTTGATGTTTAACTGGTGTGGTTCATCTCAACAGTTCTTACCTTGGTCTGTTCTAGGGAGGCCAGAGGAAACCTGAGCAGCCCATCACACACTGCAATACTGCTATTTAATACCCATCAACAAGAATCCCAATTCCAATTGCACTGCTGATCAAATGCTTTGAGAAATCACCATTTTCTAGATACCTGGGTCTTGATATCTCTGCCTATGTTACTCACAAAAAAAGAGATAAATTTCAGTGATTTAACCAAATTTTCTAAGGAATTCTACTAAGAGAATGGCCCACAGTGGGACATTAGGAACTTGGAGGATCTCAAAACACTCTGATGACATCCAACTATGCTGAAATGCAGCCACCACTGAGGAGGGAAAGCAGCACTGATCCCAAAGGGGGGAAGAGAAGAGGAAAACTGCTCATGCTGATAGGGAAAACAAAGAGCTGCATCTCAGATAAAACAGATTTATATTCAATTCCAGTGGGCTCTGTTTATCCCCCTCAGATGGATTAAACGACCTGGCAGCAGGGATTTCAGCTGTCAGTGCAAGGTTTAAGCTCTTACTGCTCTGATCACCAGCATACACTGGGTAAAAATCCAACGGGCTGCAGGGAGCTACAAGGGATAAACACAGGAACACATCCTTGGGATCACTGGAGCCATGTGCAATCATATGGAACAGCACAAGGAGGTACTAACTTGTCTCTGCCAGGCCTCACTTTCACACGAAACAAGGCAAACACAGGGCGATGGTCTGAGGTTCTGATGACAGGACAAGAGGAATACTTGACAGCCTGGATGTCATCCTTGTACCGGCTGCGGAACACGACCCGGTCCTGCAGGCAGGGAGAGAGGGGACAGTGATGGAACCCCCTCTGCACATCATCCACCCTGCACAGCAGCACTGGCTCACAAGAGACCAATCCATTCATTCATCACACTCAGTGCAATTAAGTGTTTTGGACAGGGATCCATTCATGAAGTGTGTCTGATCCCAACAGCTGTTCTGTGCCCAGCCCTGAGCACAGGGGAGAATCCACTCCAACTGGATGGAAGGCAGGGAAAAGAAGGTTAACGGCCTGTGCCAAACTCTCCCTGTGCTCACAGATCCACAATACTTTCTTCCAGAAGTCCCAGTTGCCCTTAACAAACAACAAATGCCCTCTGGTGCAGGTGTGAGGTGCTGAAATCATCCCTTACCGTGTAGGAAGGAGTCCTTTGTTTGGAAGTGGTGTCATAGCTGTCCTTTCCTATGTCAAACTTGTAGGAAGGACGGAAATGGATATCAGCCTCTTGGAATCCTTTGAAAATAGATCCTGTAAGGGAAGGGGAGAACAGCATGAACAAATTCCTCCTTCCTGAGAACCCAGCACATTTCTGTATTGATTCTATTAATGCTGGCTAGAAACAAGAGCCATGTACATCCATGGCTAGAAAAACCTGGGCTTGAGCTCCAGAAAAGGAACGAGCTCAGGTCCTTAGAGAGGATAAAAAATAGCCAGTGGCTGTTTAGTCAGTGGTAAATTAAACAAACAACATCTGGTCCATGCACTTCCCTTCCACTGAAAGCTCGTGCTGCTTTGCAAATGCTGATCAAATCTAAATTCCCTGGACACTGTGACAGAATGATGCCCAGGTTATGGAAGAGTCAGATGAAACAGCAGCAAATGGCTTGGGAGGTTACATTACACAGAGCAAACTGCTGTAGCAAAAGGCCCCTTGACACACTGCCACTGTACTTGACAACTGCTGGCTTCCTTTTTTAGGGAACTTAACAAAAGAAAGCAGGAAAGGTCTCCAGGAAATGGGGATTGGGCTGTAATTTCTCCTTGTGTAGATATCTTTGTTCCTGGAGCTGAGGGAGATAAAGAGCTGCCCCTCACCCCGACTCATCTCACTGGTCAGCTGGTCATACACCAGGAGCTTGGACACGTCTGTGTCTGGGTTCTGGTTCAGGATGGAATCCACAGTCTCCCGATCCTTATTCAGTCGGAAGTTGAAGTCACCAAACCAGAAAACTTCATCAAACCGAGTGGTGACATCACCTGCAAATTCAAACCAGAACGGTTCAAGAGATGCTGCTAAATGTGTTCAAGGAACAGGAATAAATTCTTTCACTACCAGGAGATGTGATACTTGAGTATGTTTTCTACCTGTGACCACCACTGAATGTGGGAATTAAAAACCCAGGAGAAAACAGAACAGAAATGTTAAAAATCATAGAAAAAGCTGGAAAGAGACCAAAATTATCTATAGTACCTAAAACCAGGGTGAACACTAAAACCTAATGCTACACTGCAGATAAAGAATATATTCAATTTCCTAGAAAAAGGACCTAACTATTTATCTAGGCATCATGTTGTCAGCACAGTATTAGGAAACAATAATGGAATTTGGCAAACAGTGCTCTGACCTGTGTACATGCAATGTGACATAATGTTTCTTCTCTTAAGTTTTGAAATAAAGTAATTTCTAACTGTTCTAGAAACATATCTGTAATACTGATAATAATTAAACGCAAATTATCATATTGCTGAAAAAATACATCACGTAAAAATTCCCTTTTGAATTTTCTTTCTCCCCTTTCAATTTTTTTCTCAAATTCCTCCCCAGAATTTCAAAAAGAAAAAAAATAATCATGTGAATAATAACCAGCCTCAGACAAAAAGACCTGTAGTCTCTTTTGACACTGTCTCAAATTATCACTCTTACTCTCTCTTCCTTAGTGCAGACTGAAAGACAATGCACAGCTCATTTGGGCTCCCACACACTCATGGTTCCACACTTACTAGAACTGGATCGATAGGGATTTGTGTCTGGAACATTCTTAGGAAGTGTAAGGGCTTGAATGGTTTTATTGTAGTCCAGTTTCCTCTCATTCACTTTACTGTCCCCAGCTGCAAGACAGAAACCCCATTACTGCCAATGATAAATCATTTTCATTCAATGACCATTTCTGGTTAAAACAGGAACTTCCAAAGGGCATCAAACATTCTCCACCTGTAAAATGTGACACTCTGACCCAGGGATTGTATGCGCTGAACAATAATGACAGAAAGAGTGGGAAAAGGGATACAATGGTGCAGAGTTCATTCCTATTTTAACAACCACAGTTCCTTTGCAAGTTTGTTACCAAACAATCTCCCTCCCTTATGTTCTCAGCTCAGCAATCCTGAGTTTTGCCTTCAGCCTGTCCCGCTTTTTTTACCTCTGTACACTCCGTCCCCTCCTCCCTCAACCAGGACAATTGTAGCAAGATTGCAAATGTCTCACATGTGAAGTGGGAGGTGATGAAGAGAAAGGAGGTCCCAAAAAACGTGAAGCAGATTCCCAGAGCTCCTTTAGTTTTGATCTGAGACACGATTCGAGTTGTTACCGTGGCATACTCCACTTCTGGAAGGAGGAAAAGAAGAAGCTGTTGCTGAAAAGCTTCTGACAATGAGCAGGGATGTTAGGAGAGGGAGAAAAAGGCAGGACACTGCTGGCAGCAGTGCTGCCAGCTCCCCACACACCCGAGCAGAACCAGATGAGGTCCCTGCGGATGAACACGGACATGTAGAGCACCCCGTGCGCGGCCGAGTGCAGCAGGACGTAGTGGGGGCCCAGCGTCTCCTGCAGGCGGATCTCCCACTCCCTTCTGCAGGAAAGAACAACAGCTGGATCACACAGACAGTACAGGAGACAACAACCAGGAGAGGAAATCAGCCTTGTGCAAACAGAGCAACCCCTCCGATACAGAACATCAAGCAAGAATAAGCAAAAGCTCCGCTGCTCTGAACTAAGGAGCAGCTGCGAACACTGAGCCAGCTCCCAGCACCTCAGAGCTGGAATCATCAGGGTTTTGCCATCTGCTGCCCTGACAACATGATGGAATTCCGTATGCCCAGGAAAGCTGTGGCTGCTCCATCCCTGGAAGTGTTTCAGGCCAGGTTGGATGGGGCTTGGAGCAACCTGGGATAGCGGAAGGTGTCCCTGCCTATGGCAGGGGGTGGAACTGGATGCGCTTCAATGTCCCTTCCAACCCAAACCATCTCTGTGACTTTTTCCTCTAAACCCCATTTCCTCTGGTGCTCATGGAATGGACTTCAGTCTTATTAAGTGGGTTGATTATTGAAAATATTAAGAACATGATGGAGACTATTTCTAGACTAATTCAAAGCAAAGTAATTAGTTCCAATAAAAGAAGATGGTTCATTACATTGTTTTTGCTACCTGTCTGGACAGCCTTCTTGAACCCCAATGATATACATGTCCTGGGCAAAGTCAGGATCTGTTGGCAATAAGAAGTCATCCAGATTCAGAGGAAGTTCCTATTACACAAGAAATTTAAAACAAAAAGAAAAAAAAGAAAAAAAAGCAGTATTAGTTATGCAAGGGTTTACTAAAAAAATACCTTGTAATTTGATAAAGTTGATGACTCAGGTTGACAAGGACATAGTCATGAACAGAAAAACATCACCCCAGTCCTTTCAGTAGAGCTGGGGTAACTTTACTGCTGTGAAGACTTCTGTGCACCTACCTTCTGACCCTGCATGTTCCAGGTGGCCACAAAAATTCCAATATTCCGATCAGGGAAATATCTGCTGAGTTCTTCTGCTCCCAGTAAGGCACCACTTGCCAGAAGGCTGCCTTCCAAATAGCTCCTGTGAACAGAACACCCAAAAAGAGCAGCTAAGGAAAGGCATTAAGTTGCTCCTACCCCAAAACCTCAAACTCACATTCTTCCTTCAATCAGCTCATCAAATCAGATTCAAGAAAATGATTTATTGAGCCTGAAGTCTCAAAATATCCCATTTGGGAAAGACAGATCCGTCCCACACCACCTGCCTCTGCGAAGGACACGCTTACAGAGGTAAGGGGTGTTGGCACAAGCACTGCACGTTGAATAAGCATTTTTAATCTTGCTTAAGCTCTGCAAATAACAATGAGAGCACAATGTCAGGGAGTGCTGGGCAACCCAACTGCCCACCTGGCTCCAGCCGCTTTAGGGAGGAATGTGAAGGAAAATCCTCATGGCAAACAAGTAACAATCTCTCTTTGGGGCTTTTTATACCAGTTAGTAACACTCGAATTTATCTCAGAATTATTTTCCTCTCTACCACTGACTCCCACGCTTTGGAACAATGTTTATATTCTTCCCTCCTGGAAAAGCTGGGGCAGAGGAATTCCTGTGGGATACTGGAGTAGTTCCCAGTACATGATTTGATCCTGCCAAAAGTCGAAGAAGTGCAACATCTGTTCAGCACCTTATTGGATTGTGATAATACTACATGACAATTGCAACCTAAAATATCTGGTGGGGTTTTTTTCTGCCATTTATCATTTCAGTTCAAGCCCAATGTACTTACAGATTTTTTTTTAAAATAGTTTTCTCAACTGTTGGCATGCACAACTACTGTTTCGTAATTTTCAAAACAGATTACATAAATATTACATGCAAACTGACAGCAAATCAAACTATTATTTATGAAAATACCCATCTAAAAGGAGCAAATGCAGAGTATTTGTACCAATCTCTTCATCTTCCAACTGTTTCCAGTCTCCACAGCAGGTTAAATAACACGGAATGACTTTTGTGTGGTCAGAAGCTCCCTGCCCCTGCCCAGTGGGATTCTCCTCCCTGCCAACACCCCGAAACTCTGCCAGGAGAAGCTGTGCGGACGTACCTGCTCCGGACATCCTTGGCTCGAATGGGAGTGAGCACGCTGAATGTGGATTTCATGGAGTCTGTGGAGCAATTGTCATAGACCATCCCATTGCCGTGCAGCCTGGTGTCGCTGAGGCTGCTGCTCACCCTCCCAAACTTGTTCTGAGAATAATGTCGGTAATCCAGACAATCTGAGTCGATCCTATTAGCTGTCCTCAGGGAGGGGGAGGCCACGTTGAGCTCCATGGGAGGCAGGGGGCGGGCCGGCATGATTTGGGACAGGCGGGGTTTGCCACCCGTGAAGCCCTTCCCCCGCAGGAGCCCCCCGAAGGCACTGGAGATCTCGGAGGCTCGTTTTCCCAGGTCCGACGTGCCTCCTCTGCTCTTCCCCGCGGGACTGGCTTCCAAGGCGTCTGGTGAACTGTGCAAGGAATTCTGCTGGCAGCAGGGATTGCAGGGGCTCGCCCTGCCCCTGATGGGAGGGCTGGGGGATGCTTCCTGCAGGGAACCGTTGGAGGAGCTCGTCTCGTTGGGATCAGTCAGACTTTCCTGGCTTGTCCTAAACCGCCTCCACCTCCTCCAGCTCTTCTCATCCAGAGATGCAGCACGCTCCAGTCGGGGTTTCCGAGGAGGCCTTGGAGTGATTGACTTAATTTTCATATTGGCTTTGAGTTCTTCAGGCAGAAGCTTTAAGGTCTCACTTATAGGGGTGCCTATTTTCAGAGGGCCTTCAGTGGGAGGTGCCCCATCCCCACCGGCCTCCTTTCTGGCTGCTTTTCCAGCTTTTTTAGCCTGCAGATCCTGTACTGCTCCACCCTCCATGCTCCGGGTAACACACACCCTTGAGTGCTGGGGAAATCCATTGGGAGTACTCATTGTCCCCCAGCTAGGGATGCTGCTGCAGATGAAGAGTCCCTCACAGCATAGTGTCCTTCCCTTTATCACCCTGTGGGTTCACAGGGCTTTACTAAGCCAGCAAGACATGGGAATTGCAGACAGCTCAGCCTTTAGCTGGGAATGAAGGGCAGGTGCATGTGTAGACAGATGCATTGTCTGCAAAATTCCAAGACGTGGGATACCTGGATTCCCCCAAGAGAAAGATGTATGAATGGAAAGTTATTGAGCTGCAAACTGCGCTCCTTAATTAGAAAGCATCTTCTTGCAGAACCTCCCTCTAGCACAACTCAAACCTTAATGTGACCTTGTTAGAAAACCACTGTTATTACCCACTTTTTTCCCAAGAGCAGAGCAGTGACCTCCTCACTGCTGCAGACATCGCGGCTGTGTACACCCTTCATTAAGGAAAGGCTGTGAGTCCTGTTAGCAGGAAAGGAAACTCAAAGTGCACGTAAACCACAGCTCGTTCTCCTTGCTGCACACACGGCGTCACCTGCACAACCAGCCCGCAGCACCGGCTGCCTCAGGCTAGGAAATTTCCAGTGATCTCACAGCCGGGAAATCGCTGCCGCCTTTTCTTGCCTTGCACCAACCCCGCTCGCTGCCGCTGACACCGAGGAAATACCCGAGGGGTGCGTTTAGGGGTACGGAAACGGGGTTCAAGGAAATATCGACGTGGGGGACGCACCTCGTCATTCTGCGGCTGTCGCAAACCAACCTCCCCCGGCCGCTGCACCCGGAAAGGCAACACCCGGTGACCGCAGCCCAGAGAAAGGGTTTGGCACCGAGGGGCCGCCGCCCGCGCTCCACCGGCCGGGCCGGAGGGGCCCGGCCCCGGCCCTCACAGCGCCCGCTCCTCCCGCCCGCCCGCCGGGGCCGCC
>WBMZ01019999.1:0-15625 GCA_013400975.1 Atrichornis clamosus | reverse complement strand
CCCCTGCACCCCCAGCCTGCTCAGCTCCCCAGGCACAGCCTTGTGGAGCAGGACAGGGACCAGCAGTCCTGAGGGACACACGGTGGGGCTGGGGCCTGATTCCTTCACTCACCTCCCTTCCATTCTAACAGGCACAAATCCCCACATGTGGCAGCAATGTAAACGAGTTTTATTACACAATAAAATATTTGAAACAAAATAAATGGTTTTGTCAAACACTATATCTCCTCAAATAATAATGCACCGGCTTACAAAGAAAAACAACCGACATTCATATTCTATGGCAAAGGTTTATTTCCCCTCCCAGAGGAGAGGGGAACCGGCATTTCAATTCGGAATTCAGATACTGTATGGGAATACAGTAACTATAGTTCTCAGAGGGTTTGTGCAAATGCCAGCAAAACAAACCCCAAATCAAATTTATTAGCTGGTGGAGATCTCTAACAATCTTACACAGAGACTGATGAAGCCGTCGGGGAATTCCTTTCAACATTAAGTGATTTAAAGCCCCTACAAAAAGTTCATTGTCTGTTCCAAGACAGAAAGAGTTCCCTGGTATCCAGTACCGCTCCAACAGCAGCACTGGGTTGTGTGTTATTGCCAATGTGTGTTTCCTTTCATCTGGAAACCTTACCAGGAATCCTAACATCCCGAGTCCTGTGGAGAACTATAAAGGGAGGAAGTGCAAATTAATTAAGAACTGCAGCCTGTGCTCTAAAGGGACTGTCTGTATTTTGATAGCAAGGTTGAGACGCTCACTTCTGTCCTGAGTGTGCTTCCAGAAAACGATCCAGATGTCATTCCTGCACAGGGACCAGCCACTGAACACCCACAATCTCGGGACAGAGGGCAGAGCCACAGGTTTTGGGCACAGCCAACTCCCACCACAGTACCCAGGTGCCACAACGGGGCTGGCTGTGCTGTGGTGGTGCCAGGCTGCTCTCCTGGGAAAGCAACAGGATGGCAGCCGGGCTCTGGCTCTGGGAGGGGAGATGCCCTTCCTGGGAACGCAGGGCAGGAGGAAGGTGAAGGCACGGCCACTGCCCCCGGAGCATCCACGCCACCCGGCCCAGGCCAGCTCCCGCAAAAGCACTTTAAAAAGCAAACCCAGAAATGCACAACTCTAATTGACAGGTTTTTATCATGCACACTCATAACTGGGTCATTTGCATTTTAGCTGCTAAAATATCAGGGGGATGTTATTTAATCAATCATCACAGCTTACAAAGTCCTAAGTGAGGGAATATTTTTTGATTGTCTCTGCTTGTATCTAAACATCTCACAAACCCGCCAGCCAGTTCTTCATTTCAATTAAGGCAATGCTGATCGTTAGCTAACTAATAAGGACCAATTTTCTGTCACAACTATTTCCTAATTAAATTCAAAACAGAGATTTCTAACCCAGATGGTCAGTGATGCTACAGATTTGTTTAAATTTGGTATCACAGTAACAAACTACTAATTAGGGTTTGTAAATACACCAATTCCCTTATGACTTAGTTGTTAGTAATGCATACAACCGGTTTATTAAAGCACTAATTGTGTCTGGCTTTACTTGGGCCTAACACATAATCCACTTATCACATACTGGTACCAACTCATTTTGAAGGGATTATGAATGAAATCATAAATGAGGTCTCGCATCCAGTTCCTGCTATGGTTAATAAAGGTTTGGTGTCATATTTAGATGACCTATTTAGATTTTCTGCCTCTGATGGAGAGCAGCTCCACAGCAACACTGGTGCTCCATTCTCCAAGGGGTGTTTAATGAAGAAAGTTCTGGATGCCACCCCCATGCCCAGAAAGGGGTTTCTGCCCCAGCTCTGCTGGCCAGCAAATCATCCCAGCAGCCAAGCTCCTCAAAAGGAGCCCTGGCATTTCCCAGAGAAAGCACTGAATTGTTTATTTTCCACTGAAGTCAAGGTCAGCCCCTCCACGGGGCCAGGGCTGGCACAGGGGGCTCACAAGACCCTCACAAGCCTTGACCACCTTCTTGTAGAGGGATGGAGGAGACCTCCCAGTGCCACCAAACCTGGACTCCCTCTTGCCCTCGCAGAGGGACAGCCTCTGGAAAAGACCCTGTTTTCTATGGAAAGCTTTGTTCCAAGGAGCCCCAGAGGGCGACACGCCACAGCTGGACCCAGGGGCCCAATTCCCCTCGCTGCCGTGGCTTTATCGAGTGTGCATGAAGTAGGAAATAAATGATAGATAACTGTGAATTGCAAGGTTATGTAAACATGGAGGGGGTTTTAGAAGAATCCTATTAAACCATAAAAGAAAAGCATGGATGGTTTATCACATCACTAAGACCCAAGAATGCATTAATAAATAGAAGAATAGATAACGAACCGTGGAGTACAAGGCAAAACTATCTGCTATTGTGAGGATCCTGTGACAGTAGAAACAATGAAGGGGAAGAAAAAGCTTTGTCGGTCTGTCACCAGAACCTTGTAGTGTATCTTTTATAGCCTATTTTTAATGAATTCACAGCACCTATCAGTTATTCTCTGCCCAAATCCCTCATTTTCCTCCCTCTTGAATGCAAATTCCCATGCTGCGCTCTGCCTTCACCATGACTTCCCCCGTGAAACTCCGAGTTTCTCTGGGTTTCAATGGCCTTTCAGCCACAGCGAGAACAGGTTTCTGCTTTCATATTTCCAAAGGGTTTTCAGGATGGTAACAAAAGTGGGGTTTCATGCAAAGCAGGAGTACCTCTGAGCCCTGCTGCATCCTTTGCTTCTTCTGTGACAGGAGGGTGAATGCTCAGACAGGTCTAATTCAGCCCGGAGCGACGATGCCCAGACGTGCCTGCAAGGCTAAAAAACCCACATGAAAGCTGCTGCTCCTCTTGCTGCTTTTCAGCCCTCTGCAAATAGCACTGAGAATTGTTGGAGGGGACTTAATATCAATCCAAGAGATAGTACCCTCTTTGTAGACACTACTGAGACTCACTAACACTTTATTTTCACTGCACTGAGGGGTTTTTATCATTAAATAGGGACCCAGGATACATTTACTGTAGATTACTTTTATTTTTACTACAGTGTTGTTAGGTGCGGAGCACTAAGGAGACAGGGCTGACCGCAGTAAAACCCCTTGGTCCTGCCTCCACTAGAATCCAAAATTCCAATCGATTTCCACGTAAAAAATCCCAAAGACTTTGTGCTGCTGTGCTGGCAGCTGGGTGTGCTCAGTGCTGCACTGATACCTTGCAGGAGCACAGCCCCAATGAGGCTGGCACAAGCAGAAGAGGGACTGTGTTCAAGATGGGAGAACCTGGCACAGCACAATGAATGCCCAAAAACTCGAAGTTCTTTTGGTGGCAAACCCCCGCTGAAGCAGGCACCCCAAGGAGCCTGCACTGGGCCCAGTTTGTGGCTCACACTGGGAACTACTTCTAACTCCTGACTCTTCACCTCCCAACAGGATGCTGCAGGTAGCCAGGAGAAGCCAGGCAGCTGTTGAGTTTCCTCACACTGAAAAGAGGGAATTAGAGACCTGACTGAACCCCAAGCAGCAGTCAGAAGCTGGACTTGTCTATTTTTGGACTATCCACACTTTTGGTGCCTGTCCCACCACGCACATCCCTGCAAGCTCACGGGGTGTCGTGCAGGACGGCCGCACCGGAGGGTCCCTGTCCCCAGGGACAGGAGAGGGGGGCCACCTCCTCTCTCCTTTGCTGGGTGCCAGAGGTGAGGCACAGGCAGGGAGGCGTCTGCCCTCCCTCCCCTCAGCCTGGAGCCTCTCTCCTGACTACGGAGGAGCAGGGAGCAGGTGGCTGCTCTCCCAGGAACACACTTCAGGCCAGTGAGGAGTACAGCCGAGTGCTCAACAGGCTCTGGAAATAAGTGGAAGTCAAATAAGTTTGCCACTCTTTGTCCCCCTTTCAATATCTAGCTTTGATCAAAATCCTTGGATACTCAAGTGGTTGTTGACTTAATGTAGTAATGAGACATAGCCTTAAGTGAGGCCATTTCCGTGCCCATTCAGGCTCTCTGAGAGCAAGGGATGCAGGAGGAAAAGCCTCTCCTGGTCTCTGGGAGCTGCAGCAGAGGCCTGGCTCCAACTCCCAGGAGATGCAGCAGGAAGGTCCGGTGGCCACAGCTACACAAGACACACTTAACATCCTTTTTATGCAAATGGGGCGGGGTGACACCAAGGAATCAACTAAAAATGCCTCTCCAAAAGCTGCACCGTGTGGCAAAGGATATTCTGGAAGGCAGAGCATGCTCCAGGCTGTGCGAGGGCATTTCCCAGTGCACTGCCAGGGACATGCCTGCTGCCCCAAGAGGGGACCCGTGCAGTGTCTCCACACCCCACAACAGCCCTTCACTGTCATCATTGCAAGGCCACCAAGCCAAAGTGCCAAACTCCAGCGGGGTCAGGACACCAGACACCACTGCCACCATTCCCTCCTGCTGGACACCACTGGGGAAGAGGGTGGCATCATCTCAAGGACATGGACTGGGTGATCTTAGAGCTCCTCTCCAACCTAGAGGATTCTGTGATTCTCTGGGCAGGCTATCGACCTGAGCAAGGCAGGAGGGAGGGAACGGTCCAGGAGCCTGGATAAAACCAGCAAGCTCCGAGAAAAGTAAAAATTCTCCAAGTGACGGGGAGCAGCTCAGCCAATTAGGATTTTAATTCCCCTCGTTATGCACAGTCAGTCAATAAATTCTGCACCAAGCAGCTGCTCTAATTCTTAAGCCCATTAAGCCCTACATCTGATAGGCGGGCGGGAGGGGCTGCCGGGGGGCACAGACGGCGCTCCTCGAGATATGAAACATTTCCTCTTGTGCATCTGGGTCACCCCACCCAGCCCCACTCCGAGCGGGTATTTTATGAAGGCGGCAAATAAGAATTTATATAAATATCCTGCCAGAGACACACACCCCGCATATGGAGAGAATAAAGAGGTGACTGGATGAGATGTGCTGTAACAGAGCAGGAGAGCAGAGCTGGAGGGGAGAGTCTGGGATGGAGCAACAGGATTTGGGGGTCTGAAATGGAGGGAGAGGATCCCAAAGCGCTGGGCAGGCAGCCAAAAGTGAAGAAAAGCAGGATCAGAGATGCAGGGTGGAAGAAAACCCTTGGAGTGGTACGGCATGCCCAGAGAGGGCTGGCTCTGACGTGGGAAGGGGCCAGGAGCTCCAGCAGCATTTCCTGGAGCGAGGGGCAGATGGCTGGAGCAGAGGTATCCCCCAACTGAAGAGGTGAAAGGCAGGAGAGAAAAGGGAATGGACTGGGAGTGGAGAAGCGATCGGCAGCCCAGATGGTTTTTCTTGTTAATTGGCACCAAGCTAACACGTTAATTACAAAGTTACTGGATGGTCAAGAAAAACATTGGCAGCAGAGCAATTTGCATTTCTCCCGACACTCACTCGGGCTGAATAGACGCTTCTCTGGGAATGCTGCCTTTGCCCACTGACAGCCAGGACTGGAGTGCCCCAAGCCTTGGTAGCCTGGCAAAAGGTGAACAGGGATTAAAAATCATCTCACCTTTAGCTGAGCCCTTGTTAATCTCAGAATAGTGTGAAAGATTAATTGCAGGACGTGTATCCAGCCAAAATTTATTCTCTTTCCATCCCTTGGATACAAATTTGAAAATAAGCTCCCGACTGCGAATTGCATTCCCACTGCACAGCAGGAAAACACGGCCGACAAGGGACCTGCCAGCCCCAGGAGGAGCGAGCAATGATGAGCCCCTCAGCTTTGCTCAAGGCCAGGGGCACAAATGAAAGTTTGCTGGATTCTGTGAATGGCTGCGAAGAGGCTGTTCCTATCATCCCACCCAGCCTCAAAGGTAATTTCCTCACTTGGAAGGCAGGCTGGAGCCATTCACGTCTCAGCCCCAGCCAAAGCCCAATCTCTCTCCAAAGGCAGTTTCCAGACTGGAAGCCAAACAGGGGTTTTGTTGCTGGGAATCAAACAGAGCCATCGGCGTGCGCTGGAAGTTGCGGCACTCTGAGTCCGGCACACGGCCCCTGAAGGGCAGGAACAGGGCACTGGCTGGAATTCCAGAGCCAGCCTGGGGGCTGGGGGGTCTGGCAGCCACAGCAAAGTCCTCAGGATTTCTGCCTGCTGCATCCCACATGAAGCACGGCCCTCTCTGCTCCCCAAACCTGCCAACAGCCAAGGCGAGGCAAGGCAAAGCTCCAGACATCTGCTGGACAACCACTATCAGCAGTGCCCTCCTTTGGCCTCAAATGAAAGAATATTTCGCTTTTCCCTGATCTTTCCAGCAGCTGGAAAGTTGGTGCAGTTCGGTTTTGATTCAAAATCTACTTCTTGCAGCAGACTCCCCAAAGTGCTCGAGTTTTAGGAAGGCTGAAAAACCCCTTTTTTTCTGACTGCTTAGGAAAAAGACTCTGAAGGGGACCTGACCTTCTGCTTCTCTTTCCACCCGGAGGCACCATGGAAAGCTACTGGCATTGTGGGAGCAGGGCTGGACCCCCATCCCAGCAAAGCAGCAGTTGAGTGTAGGGGCAGCAGGACACGCCGCTGAGGGACCGGGGTCTGTTGGAACAGGGACCTTGAGAATTAGCACCAAGGCTGCTGCCTGGGGAAATCACGGTTTCTCCATGATCACCACGGCTGCAGAGGCACTAAGTGGACACCCACAGCCAGGCCCAGGAGAGCCACTCTCCAACCCACTCCAGGCAGATAATGAGATTCAACACAATTAGCTCTGTAAGACATGTGAAAGGAATAAATGGAACTGGCTGCTGAATCAGTAAATAAAATTATTTTTATGCTTTCTTCCTTTCGATTCTCATCTTGCTGGAGCAAGCACTGATTTCATGCTTGAAATGGAATGGCACACACCTGCCCCGGGAGAGCCTGGGGCTGAGGGGACTACACAGCACCCCAGGAATGGCCAAGCCTCAGACATGCACTTACAGAACCCAAAGAGCCTCAGGGAGGAGCCTGCGGGTTCAAAAGCCCCAATATTAGGAAGAAAACCTTCCCTGTGAGGGTGGTGAGGCACTGGCAGCGTCTTGCCAGAGAAGCCCTGTGTGTTTATCGCAACTCCTGCGAACAGCACTAATAAGCTTGCTAATAACAGCACAGATCAGGGGCTGCTGCCAGTAAATTAATTAGAAACAGCATCACTGTACTCTGATTAGTTGCCATCCCTCCACCTCGTAGATTGAGACAGATTTTGTTACCAGCTCGTGTTTCAAACGCCGCTAGAAGCCCACTCGAGCAAGCCCCTCCAGAAAGGGGGACCTGCAGTGCTGGGCACATGCTCAGGACTGGGAGGAAATGGCTTTAAAACCTTCCCAGCTTGTCAAGGCCAGTTTATTCAAGGTAATTAATCTGTCATTTTAAGAGCATTATGTATTTCCACCACAAATCAGCTGACAACACGATGCTGCTGCAAGAAGCAGCTCAGTGTTGCTGGCCCCAAGAACACGAGGCTCAGGGACCAGCCTCTCCCCTCCCAAAACATGGCATCAGCTGGAAATTCATGACTGTATGGATTGGCTTCTCTCCCTTGAGAAGCTTGAACTTGAGGCTCTTCATTTCCTCTCAACTGGGAGCACCAGGAATTAAATGAAAGTTTTAATTCCAGACAAAGATCACTGAACACTCCAAATCCAAGGAATGCACCTCAAAGGTCTGTGGCTGCAGTGGCAGGAGCCAATATTACAGATCTGGAACTGCAGTAACTGCAATCCTCATCACCTCAGTTGTGGCAGCAACACAGATGTGAGCACAGAAATCTATCACTTCTGATTTCCCAAGTTAATAATTTAGCAGGAAATCAGGTTCCTGATGGTCATTAGCATTTATTATTCTACAATGCCCCACCCCTGAGGAGTGACTAAAGATGCCGTGACACACTCAGCATTGCACTGATGTACCTGCCTGTCAATTGTCTGCCTGCGGCAGAGAGAATTTTAATTGCCTGGAACCAAAGCACCCTTTTAGGGTTCTCGGGGAACAGGCAGCAAACCCTGCCGAGGACAGTTCAGGTGCTCTGTGCATTCGTGGTGCAATCCCCGGGTGGCGTTCCACCGAATGGAGATCAAAAGCAACAATAGTCTGTAATCAAGGATATCTGCATAATAGTTTTCCTGAAGGATGTTTGTGCAGGTGAGCGAGGAGCAAAGCATTGTTTCATCAAATGGTAATTTCCTTGTACCTCAAAGAATGAATCCCATTTGCTTGCCGGGCTATAATTCAATTAAAGGGGAGAATCCTATGCGAGGGAATGAAATCTATTGGTTTGACCGGGATGCTGCAAATCACACCAAGCAAGAAAATGGCATTGGGTCCTGACATTATGATTTATTTCCTACTCAGTATCTTATAATTCTTACAAGATAAGCCAAGACGAGAAATTATCATGTGTACATGGGGGTCGTGCCTGATCCTCTTTATTTTCCCTTCCCAACTGCAGACTGTGTATTTCAGCCTTATCTTTGAAGAGGCCAGCAAAACAAATGGTAGTATTTTACAGAGGCAAAGCAACTCGTGCTCTGTGGAGAAGTCTCTCCTCTCTCCTCCCAGAGGCAGAGCCCCCAGCAGCTGGGCAGCGATAGGGGAAGGCTGTCAGTTGTCCTGCCCCGATGAGGCCGGGCACGGAGCCCTGCCAGGGGACACTGCCCAGCCCGTGCCCTGGCCGTGCTCAGCCCACCTCGCCTGCCCACATTCTTCTCTCCTCCCTTGGCAGCAGCCTGCAGGGGAAGCTCAGCTCATCTCCTTGGCCACCAGCAGGAATGCCCGGGCAGGGGACGTGCAGTGCGGCCGCTGCCCTCCTCGGTGAGGATGTCAGGGACCCCTCGTCCCGAACAATCTGTGAATTCATGGTCTGCCCACAGCAGCTCAGTTCTTGGGCTGGCCATGTCACAGCCGCCTTTTGCACGACACCGGGGAGAGGCCGCGGGCAGCATTTACAGCAACACTTGGCTTCCTTCAGAGAGATTTTTGAGTTAATTGACCCTCCTCCTCCTAATTTGCTTTAAGGATCTTAAAATCTTCCCCCTCTCGCCATCAGGGGAGCATCTTTTCCTCTGCTTGCTCACACTCCAAATTCCCGAGCACAGGTAAACAGACATTCATTCCAGCCTGTCAGCAGGCAAGGAGAGCTAATTAAAGTATTTGTAGCACTGCTGGATGGCATTGCAATCCTCTGCAATTGGATCAGAAACCTGTCTGGCCAAAAATAAGTCATATTTGAATTTATTCTATTTTTATTTTATGCTGTTTACCCCCTTACCCCCACTCTCCATAACATCTCTGAGATAAAAATGTCCCTGCTCCATGAAAGTCTCCTCTCACTGCTGCAGACTTTCCTGAAGGGCTGTGTGTCCATACAAGCCTGACCTCTTGGTGAAGGCACTAACAGGTCTGTTAACAGTGCTGCCAGCTGTGCTGGGGTGCACAGACAGGCTGGGGACAAGCCACCCCAACGCCAGTCGGAGGAAGAGATGGTTGACAGTCACCTGGTGCTTTACACTTCACCTGTTACCTGCCTGTGCTTTTCCCTCGGGCGGATGTGGCCGCACTGAGTCACTTCGAGCTTTACTCCTGAACCGAAAGTTCATCTGAGTTTGAGAACAAAAGCAGGACTATTGAAGAGTTCCTTATTATCAGCTTGTCTCTGCTTTAATCTCCTCCTCTCCAATGCTCCCTGCCTCCCTCCTGCTGCTCCCATCGCCCTGGGATGCTCGGCCAGGCCAGCGGGGTGCTCTGGGCAAGCCCTGCTGGGCAGCCGGTGGCCCGCTCAGCTCCCTAACAGGATCATCACCTCCTGCCAGAGAAGCAACACCCACAAAAATAATTCCAATATCCAAACCCTTTTGCTAACTGTTCTGTGACACACACAGCCTCGGCAGCCCCAGCAGATGCAAGCCCTGCAGGTCAGATGTGGTGTGTCTCCAAACACCTTTCTGGAACTCAGCTTTCCCTTTCCACAGAATTTATTACATTCATCTGCTGGCAGAATAAGGCAAACCCCACAAACAGCCATTTTTAAGACACCCTGAGTGTTTCGGGAGCTGGGGCACCGATGTCACACACACTAACAGCTGGTGACAGCCCGGTGCTGTCACATTACTCAGCGCTGCAGCAGACGAGCATTATTTGCCCATCAGCCCTGAAAGCCATCGCCATGACCTGGGAAAGAGACAGGAGACGTGGAACACACGGCTCGGATGGAGTCACACCGAGCATCGCTATCGGGGTGAAAAACACAGCAGAATTCACTGTCATCTCCTGGCTGGCACAAGGAAATCTTAGTGCAGCCATTATCTGAGAGCAAACTGACTCTGTAGTTTGCAAAATTAATAGTATTTAGCGCGCCAGTTTCCGTAGTAACCGGCCCATCCCTCCCTGCCTGCCCGCGACAAGGTCTCTGAAGCATTTCACATAGTACTTATCCATTTTCTTGCTCTCACCTCGCTCTCACCTTTACTTTCAGCGCAGAACGCAACACAATCCACCGCCACTAAAGACTAGGCTGAGAGTCAGATTAAAATTATCCCTGTTTGCCCTGACCTCTTTTCTCTGCAGGTGAGAGTGTCCCCATTCAGCAGCTAAATGAAGCAGAAATGATGGAGTGTTTGTTTTCCCTGACTTTTCCTCAGCTTGCCAGTAAATTTACAGCCACGAATATGAAGTGTTAATTTAATGTTCCCACTGAGCATCTCATTGTCAACAAAGGCTTCAAACCCTACGAGAGGAAAAGGTTAGCTCATGCAGAAAATGACCCTTATGGCTTGATTGTCTTCTGGTCCAGACTCGCGGCGAGCAGAAAGCGGAGGGCTTTGACTTGCAGCTTAATGCATTTGATGGCGATAAATGGGAGCTCTCTGCCTGGGCGCAGGGAGAGGATCACCTGTAATGCTCACTTATTTGTCCGCGCAGGCAATCTCCGCAGCCCAAAAGGGAGGCGGCCTCGCCGCTCCCCCCCAGCTAATTTGACAGAACCGAAAAGTTAAACCCTTCATTATCCCCCAACTCCAGCGGAAGGGGCTTGCTGGCTGCAGATTACAGCAGGACATTAGTGGTGGCATCAAGCATGAAATTGCTTTCTTCACCTGGTGCTTCAAAACTTTAAGGCCTCGACTTTGGCGGCACGCAAAAAAAAAAAGTTCTTCCAGGGAGAAGTCACGGAAGGAAGGAAAAAAAAATTAAGGTTTAAGTAATCAAAAGGCTCTTTGGGCTTTTTGTGGCAGAATTATACATGCAGAAGGCTTCACTCCCAGCACATTTAGTTACTTTATCTGGCAAAAGGAGCTTAATACTCAATGTAAGTAACATTTACAGAACTAATTTACAGACCAACCGGAGCATGAGCGAGAGCCACCGTATGCTTCGTGCTAAACTAACCCTGCTTGGGGTCTTTGGGAGAAAAAAGAAACCCTGATGGTGCTATGGAACAGGATACCACAATTCAAAAAAGACTCAAATATCAGAGTTTCTTCTGACAGCTAAAATTAAGCCTGGAAGCAAGATTATGGAGATTATGACACATGCTCACACACACAGGGTGGGACTATTCACTGAGAAATGAAGTAAATCCCTCCATTAGCAGTCAAAATGTAAAAAAACCCAAACATCCCAGCCCCAGACAGAAGCCATTGACTCAACACCCACACAAATGCTTTTCTACAAGCTTTTCTGAAAGCCCAGTATCCAGGCAGGTTTAATTTGGCTGCAACCCTTTGAACTGCTGGCAGTTGGACTCCCAAGGCGTACTTGGAGTCAAGTGTACAGGTAGAAGGAAACATCACCAACTGTCCCCGCAGTTTCCAGCCCATCTCTCAGTGCTTCCCAAGGCAGACAGGGATTTCCGAGGTCAGAGCTGAAGCACTGGTGTTTCACTAAGGACCTAAATTATGCAAATGAGTCTCTAATTCATCTGACTGGCTGTGCACCTGTGGGGAGCAGCCCCTCACATCCCACACGAACACCACTGGAACCACAGCCCCAGGAAAGCCAAGGAGCAGGTGAAGCTGATGGGGCTCATAGGGACACAAAACCGTTCACAGTGGGAACTGAATCCCAAAAGCGCCTTTGAGCTGCATTTCCTTCAGTAACAAGCAGACACAGGACCTGGCAGATGAGTGCATCCCTGTTTTCCAGCGCCTGCAAGGAGCAGGCGTGTCTGAAGGGAGACAGTTGCTTTCAGGCCCAAATGTTTTATTCAGCGTGTGCCGAGCCGTGCGCAGCCACCCCACGCTGGAGCTCCCCGAGCTGCTCCCAGCCCTCCTGCCTCTGGGAGCCATTTGCTGGGCACATTGTCAGTTAACAGGAGTCATTTTGAAAGCAGCAATTCAGTCTCTACAGTCCTTTCGTAACACCATTTTCAGCCTGCAATTTGGATGATAGGAAAATTACAACCCTGCTGCACTATATTATGTGATATAAATGTTATTGCAATTAAGCCGATGAGGAGAAATCCCAGAAAACAAAGATGTCTCGTTCCTGCTTTCTCATTGTTCCCTCCCCAGAAGTCGAGCAGTTATGGAAGGGCAGTACAGGGGAAGAAGTGTAGCTCCACAAGCTGGAGGTGCTGCAGGAGCAGGGGAGCAGCACAAACCCCCAGTGACACCCTGGGATTTCACCCAGCTCCATAACAAGTGATTTCTCTAAGGCACACAGGAGGCAGGACTGGTCTGAATAACAGGGTACAGCCACAAGTGGTCCAGGTATCCAGGCATCCTTCTGGCAATGGAATAGGACGTTAGGACACTCTGGAGTGGATTTTCCACCAACTATACTAGAGATCCTCAGCATCCACCCCGAGTTTCCTCCTTCCAGCCTGAGCTCCAAATCCCTCCGGAGAGTTTTGATATATCTGGAAGGCATAAGCCCAAGTAGCATGGCAACACCTCCCTGTCCTGAGCAGGAAAATGGTGTTTTAGGATACGCGTCCTGTGGGTGGATCCAGACCCCAGACCCAGTGTCACCTACAGGCAGCAAATGCTTAGTTACAGGAGCACCAGTCAAAGCAAACGACTTTGATTTCACTGGTTCTGAAGAGGGAAAAAATAAAGCAAAAAAAGGAGTCCTAGCACTCATCATTTACTCCAAGGTGCTGTAACCAGGTGGAAACTTGTCTTTTATATGCTGAACTGTGTCCATGAAAACACATTATCTTTAAGTGGGCACTGGAGGAACCACACTCAACATTGACTTCTTCATGCCATCGCTAACACTGGATACTTCAATCATTTGAAGGTTTAAGTGGAGATTAGCAGAGACCTCACCTGCATCTTTCTCTGCCAGTTCAGCTTGTTTTGGGCGTGCTCCGCAGCAGCAAAGCTCCTGAAAGGCAAAGCCCCAAGTAAGCCCTGCAGTTTGCAGAACAAGGTGTCTGCCACAGCCCCCATCCCAGACAAAATCAGAGCCCAGAGAGTGCCCGATCCCATTGCTCAGGTGGCTTCCAAAGGGCACCCAGCTGTTCCCCTCTCAGCTGCAGATGCCAAGCCTGGCCAGCAGCTCGGCAGAAATCCTGTTTCTTCAGCAGTGAACAAGCTCAAATGCTTTAAGAAATATCCCAAGCAACTCTGCCGTGCAAGAGGCTTGAGAAGCAAGACAGCTACTTCTCCCTTTTTGTTCTTTTCCCCTGGGCTCCCAGGCCTGGACACCGGAGGGTTTCAGAGACTGGGAACAGCGTGTGAACATCAGAAAGGCAGGCAGCCGTGGAAACCACTGGCCACAGATCCTTCTGGGCAGAAGGTCTGCACAAATCCAGTCCTCTAGCAGACAGAGCAAGCCCCTTGCTGGCAGGGAAGCTGGGGTGCTTCCCCCCGCTGCACCCCGGAGCAGGGCACGTGGCTCACGCCCTCCTGGCTGCAGAAGCCCCTCTCCCCCTGCCACGTGCCCCAAAGCGAGGGGACTGGCAGCCACAGTCCCTAATGGCCCGCTCTGATGTGCCACCACGTCCGGCTGATTAGCTGTGGGTGATCTGAAATGTCAAACCATTATCTGCGGCAGCCACTGCCAGCGGCGCACAGCGCCCTCCTAATAACGGGGCTGCTGGTAAGTGGGAAAGGTGATGCTTAAAACACAAAGCGGAAATAAGTCTGAATTACTGGAACAAACCAACAAGCCCCTTTGTTCCAGTCAGCCTTGCCGAGGCGGGCCCTGCCTGGCTCTCAGAGGGATCGTGTCCTCGCAAGGCGATTTGCAATATCCTAATTAAGATGGCAGCACCATTAAGGACATTAAAGCCTCCTGTCACACCCCAGCACCCAGGTACTGCACACCCGCCCTGCTACGGGTCCGTAACCTCTGCTCTGTGAACGCTCCCATCCCATCCAGGGGTGGGAATGTCTGGGAGGAAGATCCTGCCGAGGGCTGAGGGGGACAAGAGCTCCTCACAGCATCTGCAGCTCACACAGCACTGGAATTAATAACCCCCAGGCCCAGGGCAGGACAGGAGCAATCAGCTCTTCCTCGCAGGCACGCATTTGCTTCCGGAACACAGCTCCTGGCCACGACGGGCACGTGTCCGCTCACTCCAGCACTCTGAAAACACTCCCAGCCAAATCCACACCCAAAGGATGCTGCATTGAGCTACTGTCATGCTTGACACTTCCTAGGACTTCTTGGAAAAACATCAATTCGAAACATTCCTATACCCCATGCCAGCGCCACAGCGGGGAATAATCACCCCATTTCAAGCTCAGAGCAAGGCTCAGATATAGGGAAAAATTAAACAAGGATAAGAGCAAGAAACTGTTAAATGTCAAAAATATTTTGCTGCAGGTTCAACAACAAAGTCTGGAGGAGATAAGTCTGTGTGTGTACTAACATTATAAAAAAAAAAAGTGATTATTCAGCCCTGGGAACAGAGCTATTGATTCCAGTAACAAAGAGCACTATATACACTGCAGTGGGTTTGCTCTTTTTAGCCTGGGAAAATTGATTTTCTTAAACTTTCCCTTGAACCTGCAGTAGGGTTTAATCTGAACCTAAAGGAGCCTTTTAAGAACTCCCATAAATTAAAATTATATCTCTTCATTTGGCACATTTTGGGTTCCTGCTGTTACAGCAGAAACACGAGAAACGCTGGAGAAAGAGGTGGGAGGAAGTGATAATGGCATTTTGTGACAGTGTCCCTGCACACGTTTGTCTCCATACATTAAAAATAACATGTAAATATTGAAAGTAAGTGAAGCAAAACATAAGACAGCTTAATACCACTGCCAGACTCAAAGGCTGAAATTTAGCAGGAGAACAGAAAGACAAAGGCTGTAGGAGTACAGGAGAGAAGAGGCTCATCAAAACCGATCTGGGAGCAAAGAGCGGGCACAGGGCAGCCAGGAGGCACCGCTAGGCTCCCGGCCACCTCTGCTCCCACACCGGGCACAGGGGCCCCCGCAGCCTGCCCCACCCTTTTTGCTGCCTTGCCTTGCCCCAAGCAGGTGGCAGGTGGGGACAGCACCCGCGGAGGGGCTCTGGGGAGGGCACAAACACGTCCCTGCTCCAGCACGGCCCCTCTGGCCGGCGCTCAGGCCCTGTGCCCGGCCAGCCCAAGGCTGGCAAGGGACGGGCACCTTTGGATCCACACGCAGGTAAATGGGAGGTGCTGCGCAGCCTGGCCACGGCCAGACACCTGGTTTGACAAGTGAGGATCCCCGGAGGTGTGAGCACCCCACACATC